>JAHDVE020011832.1:0-190302 GCA_022606495.2 Halesus radiatus
TTTTTGTAACCCTATATTAAATATTTTCCCACTTAACAGGCCTTCCTACTCTAATGACCATTCCAACAACTTGACAATTTCCTAATTATACCTTTGTCACCTTCCTTTAACGATTGTATTGTATTTTCCTAATTATTTGTCTTTCCCCTACCACCCCTCCGCACTTAAATCTTTGTAATTTCCTAATTATTGTAATTTCCTGATTGTAATTTCCTAATTACTTGTCTTTCCCCTACCACCCCTCCCCACTTAAATCTAAATGTTCTATATTTTAATTGTTAACTTCATTATACATTGATACCTGAAGATTTGAGCATGGCTCACGAAACATGTAGTAATATTGTATATTAATAAAGTGATGTATACAAAGTTATTTTGTTTTGGTTAAAATACATAATGACATCACAAATTGAAAACCTTCTAAAAGAAGAATTCTTCTTAGAAAAAAAAAAAAAAAACATTTTTTTAAATAGATATGTATGAGTATATATATATCATCGCATGTATTCTTCTTTTATTCCAGGTAGCATTAAAGTGAAGACTGTTCCCATCAAGGGGGAATCAGAAGCTCGAGAAGAAGATGGAGTGGGAATTCAGTATACTGAAATAGATATATTCCTGCCGGATGTTAAGAAGGAATGCTCAAAGCACTCTGACAGTATTCCCCAGACAGGAGGTAAAACTGATGTTTGTTTGTTGGAATTAAATATTCTTCATTTGTTTTTTTTTTAAATTTTACTGTACTTACACATACACAGCTTTATCCGTAATCTTTTTCAGACTTAATGACAGATCTCAAGACGCACGCTGCGGAAAAACCATTCTCTTCTCCCCATTGTAACGTCTCCTTCTCAAACCAGCCGTTGTTAAAACAGCATCTGCGCGCCCATACCGGAGAAAAACCTTACTCATGTCCCGATTGTAACTATTCATATTCATACAAGGGAAGTTTGAAGAGACACATGCAGACTCATAGTGGAGAAAAACCTTTTTCTTGTTCTGACTGTAAATATTCATGTTCACGGAAGGGAGATATGAAGCGCCACATGCTGACTCATAGTGTTGAAAAACCTTTTTCATGTTCCGTTTGCAACTATTCATGTTCAGAGAAGAGACATTTGAAGATACACATTCTGAATCACAGTGGAGAAAAACCTTTGTCATGTTCTGACTGTAATTATTCATGTTCACGTAAAGGAGATATGAAGCGCCACAAGATGACTCATAGTGGTGAAAAACCTTTTTCATGTTCCGTTTGCGACTATTCATGTTCAGAGAAGAGATATTTGAAGATACACATTCTGAATCACAGTGGAGAAAAACCTTTTTCATGTTCCGTTTGTGACTATTCATGTTCAGAGAAGGGATATTTGAAGATACACATTCTGAATCACAGTGGAGAAAAACCTTTGTCATGTTCTGACTGTAATTATTCATGTTCACGTAAAGGAGATATGAAGCGCCACATGCTGACTCACAGTGGTGAAAAACCTTTTACATGTTCCTTTTGCAACTATTCATGTTCATGGAAGGGACATTTGAAGAGACACATGCAGACTCATAGTGGAGAAAAGCCTTTTTCATGTTCCGACTGCCGTTATTCATGTTTACAGAAGGGAGATATGAAGCGCCACATGTTGAAACACAGTGGTGAAAAACCTTTTTCATGTTCCGTTTGCGACTATTCATGTTCAGAGAAGAGATATTTGAAGATACACATTCTGAATCACAGTGGAGAAAAACCTTTGTCATGTTCCGACTGTAACTATTCATGTTCACGGAAGGAAGATATGAAGCGCCACATGCTGACTCACAGTGGTGAAAAACCTTTTTCATGTTCCGTTTGCAACTATTCATGTTCATGGAAGGGATATTTGAAGAGACACATGCAAACTCATAGTGGAGAAAAACCTCTTTCATGTTCCAACTGTAACTATTCATGTTCACGGAAGGGAGATATGAAGCGCCACATGTTGAATCACAGTGGTGAAAAACCTTTGTCATGTTCCGACTGTAACTATTCATGTTCACGGAAGGAAGATCTGAAGCGCCACATGCTGACTCACAGTGGTGAAAAACCTTTTTCATGTTCCGATTGCAACTATTCATGATCATGGAAGGGATATTTGAAGAGACACATGCAAACTCATAGTGGAGAAAAACCTTTTTCATGTTCCGATTGCAACTATTCATGTTCATGGAAGGGATATTTGAAGAGACACATGCAAACTCATAGTGGAGAAAAACCTCTTTCATGTTCCAACTGTAACTATTCATGTTCACGGAAGGGAGATATGAAGAGCCACATGCTTGTTCACAGTGGGGAAAAACCTTTTTCATGTTCCGACTGTACGTATTCAAGTTCACAAAATTGAAATTTGAAGGCACACATGCGTACTCACTGTTGAGAAAACCTCATATCATGGTTCTACTATGGTTCTACTGCGATCATTACATAAGACATATCTTTAACCACACATGCTAACACATGGTGAGTTAAAACCGTTTTCTAGTACCAAATTCATGTTCACTAAAGACACAATTATTTTGAGTATTAATTGCTAATTTCCGGATGGGCTTTTACGTATTTTCTTTTTTGTGCATAATACTAAAATATGAGATGTTTTGTGATGACAAAAAAAATAATACAATATATATTGGGTTAAAAAAATGTTAAGTTAATAAATATATTACATGGGTGTACAACATAGTGAAGAAAAGCAACGTGGTTTTGTATTTTTGTAGACATACAGATGTATATAATACATAATATACAAGTGCATAACACGTAACATACTGTACATTTTGTACGAGTTCATACTTTATGTGTGTTTTTTTAATTTAATTTATTCAAAAAAAGATACATAATTAATAATTAAACAAGGTTACAATATTTTTCAAAAGTTCAATATTTATATAATATGTACCCCTATATTTAAGCTGAGCTTGTGTGTATGGGGGTGTGTTATTTTTTTGTTCTTTGTTTATTTCTGTGTTATATTATTCAGTGTATATTTTCAGTGTGTTTTTTAAGTTGTGTTTTAAATTTTTTTAAATCATTATTAATGTTTCTAATTTTTTCTGGTAATGAATTAAAAAATTTAACTCCAAGATATTTATAATTAAATTGTCCCATTGTTTTTTTGCATTTTGGAATTGGAAGAAATGATGTTTGTCTAAGGTTTCTATTATTTTTAAATGGTGCAGTTTTGTTTAAAATATTATCTTTATAAATTTGCAAAGTTACATGATAGAAATATAATTCTTTTAATTTTCAGACTTTGAATTCTTTAAATAGAAGATCTGACGAGTATGTGTATGGCTTGTTTAGAATTGTTTTTATTATTAATTTTTGTGTTATGTTAAGAAGTTGCGTGTGATTTTTATAAGTTCCACCCCATCCTACAATGCCATATTGTATTATTGATTGGCAGAAAGCAAAGTACGTCATTCTAAGTAATTCTTTGTTTAGAATATGTCTTAATCATCTGAAGATGTATATTAGTTTCCTTATTCTGTCTTTGAGTAAGTTTATGTGAGGGGACCATTTTAGGCATTGGTCTATCGTTATGCCTCAGTATTTAATTTCGCTCTTGCTTTCTATAGCTAAATATGATATATTGCAGTTATGTTGTTGTGTATATATTCTAGAGTGGATCAAAATATTTATTACTTTAGGTGTTTGTTTTTTTTGTGCAAAATGGGATATAATAAGTTTTTTTTATTCAACGTTAGCAAGTTTATGTCATACCACATTTTCAGTTGATTGATATCCGTGTTAGCTATATCGTTTAGTTCAGTCCATGTATTTGCTTTCAATAATAATACTGTGTCATCTGCGTAAGATATAATCTCTCCATGTTTAGAGACATTAAAAATATCATTTACATATATGATAAATAGTAAAGGGCCTAAAACTGTGCCTTGTGGTATAGAGAAATCACTGTATTCTGAGTCACTTGTTTGATTAAATAATTTCACTTCTTGAGGTCTTTTATTTAAGTAACTTATAAACCATGATAGTATTTTTCCATTTATTCCGACTGATTTTAATTTATTTATTAGTTTTTCGTGTGATATACTGTCGAAGGCTTTTTTTAGATCTATGAATATTCCAAGACATTTTTTATTAGAATCTAGGGCGGTATATAGGTAATTTGTTAGTTTCGCAATTGCATCTTGAGTGCTTGTGTTTCTTTTGAATCCAAATTGATTACAATTTATTATTTTATTTTCTTCTAAGAATGTCCAGACTTGTTTTTATACAATTTTTTCGTATATCTTTGATATATTTGATAATAGTGATATTGGGCGATAATTTTGTGGATCTTTACGGCATTCTGTTTTATGGATAGGAGTGATAATTGCTTTTTTATAATTATTTGGAAAAATACCACTTGTTTTGATTTATTATATGCGTTATGGGGCGTACTAGATAGAGTTTCATTAAATTTAGTGTTTTAACCTCTATGTTGTCAAATCCGGGGGCGGACCCTCCCTTTAGTTCAGAAATAGTTTTTACAATGTCTGATTCTACTACCGGGTAGAAGGTATTATATTGATATTGGGTTGCATCTTTTGTAGTCGTTATATGATGGTTAGATGCGTTAATGGAGTTAGCTAGGTTTTTGCCGACGTTTACAAAATAGTTATTTAGGATATTACAGCATTTTTTAGTGTCTTTTTGTACATTATATGTTTTATTTCCATCTGTGATTTCAGATATTTGCTTGTATTTTTTTTGTTTGTTTATTATCTCGTTTATTGTTGAATTTTTTTTATTATTATTGTTTTTAGCTTCTGTTATAATTTTAGAGTAATGGTTGTTTTTTGTATTTCTGATTAAAGTAGTTAGTATATTTTTATATCTTTTATAATACGATATTAATTTAATATTGGCTGACGGCCTTTGTGTTATTTTATATAAGTTATTTTTTTTTCTAACGGCTTTAATTAATCCGTTTGTAATCCAGGGTGTTATTTTTCTTGTTTTTGAGTTGAGAGTGATTTCTTTTATATTTGTCGCGTTTTTTATATGTTTAGATAATATATTTTCAAAGAGTAGGGCACTTTGGTTGGCGCATTTGTTGATTAAAACCTCTTCCCATTTTTCAATTTTCAGTGATTTTTCTAATAAATTATAATCTATCTGGGAATATGAATAGTTTAATTTTGGTTTTTCGTTAACTTTTTCATTTGTCTCGTATAGTATAAGACACGCGTGATGGTCAGTTATATTTGTTTTCATACGGTAGATTAATATTATTTATGTCATTTAGATGTAAATTACACCAGATATGGTCTAAGCAGGATGGCGTTTGATTATGTATTTCTCGAGTGTAATTATTAATACAGGATTTGAAGTTTAAGTGTGTCATCATGTTAATGAAGTTATTTGTTTCTATTGAGTTGTGATTTGCAGAGATATTAATGTTTAGATCACCACACACAATCGTAAATTTATTCGATAGTTTCTCTAGGTATTGACATAGTTCTTTTGTAAAATTGGTTATATTCGATTTGTGTGTGCGATATATTGTTACAATTCTATATAATTTATTTTTAAATTTAATGTCATGTGTTGAATTAGTATGCGTAGTTTCAACAAATATTCGCAGCATTGATAAGAACTTTAATAACCTACTTGTAACACTTGTCGGTTTGATTAATATTTTTGACATAATAATTTTAACTGAATGTTGGATCAAAAAAAATTATACTCTCAAAAACATATCAGGATTTACAGTCTCCAACACACAAAATAATAAGACACATTCAGATGGAGTAATTGTCTACGTTAAATCCGAGCTAGACCCGATTATCTCTCAACTATTCATCGATAATGCCAACTTCCCCAAAATAAAATAAAAGACCAACCAAACCACAATTCTAGCACTATATAGGTCACCTTAACAACAAAATATTTCATCCTTTCTAAAATTCTTAGCCTTATTGAACTGTTCATCAAATGAAGAACTAATGGTAATTGGTGACATTAATATTGATTAACTTAAGCCTATGTAAACATAAGGACTAGTTCACAAAAATCTAATGACTCAATACGGGCTTGTTGCTCTTATTATTGTTCCTACTAGAGTAAATGATACGGCTTACTCATGTATTGATCACATATTTCTGAGAACGAAAAAAAATTCCCAGGGAACTGTATATAAATCAACCAAACCAGACAACTACTCAATAGTAATTGGCCTTATGCATAAAAACCCATTACCGAAACATCACGTTGTAATGTAAAAAAGGAAAATATTATTTTCGAGAAACTAACTTCTATAATTAATTTGGAAAATAAGCTATTCAAATACACAAACTCATCGACCGCTCCCCTTTGAAAATTTCAAAAAATAATAAACTGAAACCGTGGATTACATATGGCCTAATTTAATGTATAAAAAAGCGGGACAAGCTCCATGATACCTTATTTAATAATCCGGACACTCAAGCCCAAATATTTTATAAAAATACAGAAAAATCTGTAATAATCTCATTAAAACTACAGAAGAAAACTACTACAAAAAGAAACTGTCCAGGGCCGGTAATAATAACAAAAAATCTGTGACCAATCACATAAATGAATATTTTCGTTATATCGGTAAAAACCTAAAGTAAGAAATTTTAAATAAGACATCAACGGATGAAAATGCTCTTGCCGATGTAATCAATCAATCTACCAGTGAAATAAATAATATACTCACATTAGACCCCACTAACTCCGCTGAAATTTCACAAACTATTAAACAAATAAAGCCCTCTCACTCGTGCAATCATGACAAAATATCCTCAAATACAGTCGAACCGCGGTATACGTCCGCTTTGGAATAAGTCTAACTTGGTATACGAAAAATGTTGCGTACGTGCTAGAACTTGTATGAGTCTAAATGACACCGAACAAAATGGTTAGGATCACTATGAAGGTAAAAAGGAGTCAAACCTGGTGTGCCTGAACCAGGGCCAACTAGGGAAAAGAGAAAAGACAACAGAATTTCATATTCCCGAAGTTTTATTGAAAACGGACTCTCTTTCTAACAATAACATCTCCTTCTCGGCACCATATTAGTAAGCACTTGACTCTTCTCACCAAGGTAAAGTGAAGTTAAATTTTCATTTATTTCACCATAGTTCTTTTTTATTTGTGTATTTTAGTATTAAATAGTGTTTAAATTATTATTTACAACTACGTTAATGTATAATATGCCAATAACAATACGATTTTTTTTGGGGGAATCTGATTAATCATTTTCCCTTTATTTCTTATGGAAAAAATCCCTTTGTTATACGTCCTGTTTGGTATAAGTCCAAGAATCTGGAACGGATTAAGGACGTATACCGAGGTTCCACTGTATTATGAGAACAATTGAACCTTTTATAAACCAAACACTAGTATATATCATCAACCTCTGTCGCAATAAAGGTGTATTCCTTAACAAACTTAAACTCCCTTTAGTTCAACCAATTTTTAAGACCAAAACTAATATAACAAACTACAGACCCATTTCCATATTATCATCGGTATCACAAATTATAGAAAAATAGTCTAATGAAAGACTTATCGGCCATTTTACAAATACAACAGTCTCTCGTCAAACCAGTATGGCTTCAGAGAAGAGCTAAACACAGATTCAGATATTTTAGAATTAACTTCACATATTACACAAGCCCTAGACAAAGGTAATGAATGTTTGGCAATATTTCTGGATTTAGCTAAGGCATTTGACACAGTTTCTCATCCAATCCTTCTATCTAAGCTCCATAAAAATTGAGTAAAGAATAAGGCGATAAAATAGTTCAAATCATACCTAACAGACATAAAGCAGTGTGTTAAGTTACCATCACGTAAATCATCTTATCCAACCACCATCAATTTTGGTGTACCACAGGGCGGTGTAGTCGGTCCCACACTTTTTCACATTTTCATCGGGGACTTATGAGGAACGGCTGCGCTGCCTGTTTCGTACATTACATAACTTTGTATTTGAGGCCAAAATACTCTTCCAAACTGAATTATATATTTTTTTGATTAAAGATTTAGTAAATATCTAGTACGGATGAGAATTATTTTATTCATTTTTGTTGTAAATTATGACGCATGTGACATGAAAAACAAAATAATTTTCATAATTTTAGGGGCAAATTAGAAAATTACTTGCAGATTTATTGTATTTTTTTTTAATTATCGTATCTTCTATGTAAGTATAGTTACGAAAATTTAAAAAAAACATTTTTTCGGGTCGATATTTTAAAGTATGTACGGCAAATTTGTGTTCCAAAGTAAATATGTTGTTTTTAATTGAATTTAAACTTCACCATTATGCTTATTTTAATGTTTTTTTTTTAATTATTTTATATTTCCTTATATTTTAAAAGCAGATGGGATAAAGTGCCTTTAACATCTTTAAAAATCATTTTTTTAATGGCATATGTTTCATAATGTAAAACAAAAATAAATTTTTATCAATTCCTTCTAGTCGGTACTAGATATTTACTATACTTTTTGATGGAAAAAAAGATCATTGGGTTCAGTTGAGTATTTTGGCGTCAAATCCAAATTAAAGTTTTGTATGAAACAGGCTGCGCAGCCGTTTCTCTTAAGTAGACTACCAATGATGGCAACATAATCACTTTCGCTGATGATACTGCACTTGTACTAAAAAGTTGAAAGAAACATTTCATACAGAGGGACTAATATTGAAAAATATTAAACAATAGTTGGATGATACGTTCTATTCACGTTAAACGTAAGTAACGAAATATCTAACATTTACTCTTAATATTCCAAGTTAGCCTTCAACCAATCATGAACGAAAAATACATTCCTGTAGAAATCTCTCTAATTGTCTATGCATCTCACTGGAACGAATAGATTCCATTGAGGATTTCTCAAGATATGTAGTGGGGTCGTTTTTGTTAATTTTATAAATGGGATCAAGCAAAATGTCCCGCATTTTTGTGTTGTAATCGCTTGCATTCATTATTACTGTCGCGTTGCCTTTATCTGCTGGTAAAACTATTATTTCTTTGTTAGAACGTAGCGCCTTAAGGGCTTTCAATTCGTCAGAGGATATATTTTTCTTGTGTTCTACGGCTTTTCTAAGAATATGACACGTTTCTTGTCGAATTATTTCGGCTTTGTCCTTGGGCAATTTTGAAATGGACGATTCTACTGCGGTGATGATGTCTTCTTTTGGAATTTTTGAATGCGTAACACCAAAATTAAAACCTTTGGTCAGTACTGATTTAGTGGCGTTATCAAGGGCAAAGTTTGATAAATTGTGAACTAATAAAACAACCTATTAAAGGCCCCACCCTTACCTCCGCCCCTTTATCGACACGCGTGTTGCGTCCTAGACTACTAAAATGATTTGCAATCACTTAGGTTTTGACTTTTGGATTGAACGGACACGTGTAAGCGATTTGTTCAAATCAAAACTCAAGACATAAGGCCTCTGAAAATGGACAATGTGATTTGTTCGAAATGTCGGGAGTTAAAAAGTCCTTCTAAGGACTACATTACGCGGGTAAACCGAGAAAATTATTCTACATATATATAGCTGATGTGTACCCGGCCTTTCACGGGATTTTTTTTTTTAACAAAGTTATGATGTTATGAATTGTCGCCTGTCATTATGGTGGCATAATTGATTTGACAGCGAAAGGAACTATCTCCAAATAAAGAAACATTCATGGAAATATTTTATTTCATTAGAAATGTTAATTGTATCAAAATATATCTAAATCATACATTTCTTAATTAAGATACCTACAAGAGTTTTCTTTCAATTCTTCTTTTGAATGTTCAATCTGTGGCTAACCAGAGTGTTACACCTATAGGGCAACATAAATAAAACATGACGGGTTCAATATTTTTCATACTAATTTTCAAAAGTTATAGCAACAGTTTTACATATTGGATTTCATTTAAAGAAGTTTCTAAACTTTCCTGGCAATAATAAAAACAAACTGCTATTTTCAGCGAAACATCGAGGATAAACAAACAAACTTCTCTAATTTTTAGATATATTTATATTATTATATATGTTATGGTTGAGATTTTCACGGGTGTAAGATGTAGAATATTTTTTTTCGGTTTACCGGCGTAATGTTATCCTTAGAAGGACCTAAGTGATGATCATTACTTAGGTTTTGACTTTTGGATTGAACGGACACGCGCAAGTGATCAGTTCAAAACAAAACTCAAGACATAAGGTCTCCGAAGATGGACAATGTGATTTGTCCGGAACGTCCTTTTAAGGACTACATTACACGGGTAAACCGAGAAAATTATTCTACATTATTATATATATATAGCACACTATATTATATATTTGTACGGTGTTTAACTAGTGTGACGTTTAGGAACATAAAAGTACAAAGTGGAATGAAAACGCTTAAATAAATTAAAGAAAAATTCACTTTCATAAATATAAGAACAAATTAAAATGGTAAATTTGAATTTATAATATTTTATGATTAGTAGAAAATATCGGGATGCCAGTGTAAAGGATGGGATCTGATATTCAAATTGATAGAATTCTTATTTAAAACATATAAACATTATTTCACTTTAGTCACACGATGTTTTATCAGGAGTAACACGCGGGAGATTTTAATATGTAAGGATTATGAATCATGACCTGCAAACCAAGATCCACATGGCTCTCTGCCAATCACTATTAGAATATGGTATTATCGGATGGGGCAGTGCTAATGATAATACTCTTAATTTACTCATTAGAACACAGAAAGCGATCATGAAAATTATACTTAAAGTCCCTGTAAGAACTAGTACTGATGAAATCATTAACAAACTTAATATTATGTCAATAAAACAATTATACTCTAAAAACAATACTACTTTACATTCATAAATACAAAAAAAAAAGAAAACAACAACAACAAGAAATAACAACACAATGATTAGAAACACTAGATCTCAGAGTAAAAAACAGATAAAACAAGGAAACACAAACAAAACATTTGAATAATAAACGTCTTATATTATGGTTCTAAAGTCTACAACACAATCACACTATCCTTTAAAATCACAACAACAATAATAAATTAAAAAATCAAATAAAACATTGGATACGTTTCAGATCTTTCTGTGGGTAGACTTGAAATATAAAACACTTTAACACCAAATACAGAACACCGAAACCACGCAACTACACTTAAAACACCTCACAGAACAATTATATTTATTTTTTCATCAATTTAATATAACGTAATTTAATATTATTTCAATGCAATCCTCAACACGGGATATCATTATATATTATGTTGCCTTAAGAAAAAGAAAATTACGAAACATTATTATTATTATTATTACATCTGTACACATACCCATACAATGAAAATTAATTTCGGAATTAAAACAAAAATGAGAATTTATTCAGACTATGGCTCTCGTGGCTTACATCTGCATCGGCCACACTGTTTTAAACTAATTTATCTCAAAATAACGATAATTTGACAGATTTGCGTAAATGGTCATGATATATCCTTTGGTATTACCCATAAGTAATGGCCGAATTCACGGACATATTTCGTTTCTAAACATGTGCATTTCAATTCTTAATAAGACCCAGAATAGACAGGCCATACAAAAATTGCTAGGCTTGCCTCTTGCTGTCTAAGCACTCAACATGGTGCCTTACTAATTATAAAAAGCCCATTAAACTCAGTGTGACGATGTCCGGCCTTGGCGTCATTGCCAGTCACCCACGCCATTCGACCAGAACACCATGTAAGCTGATTTCCCATCTCCCCTTAATAATGTGTTGATTAATCCCTTGTTCCATCTGTATAACTCGATTAGAGATTCCAATCAGAAAGAGAGAGATATTACAATAGAATCCTACTTAGATTAAGACCTTTTTACTGTTGATTAATCCCTTGTTCCATCTGTATAACTCGATTAGAGATTCCAATCAGAAAGAGAGAGATATTACAATAGAATCCTACTTAGATTAAGACCTTTTTACTGACTACTCGATTGTTCTTAACCCCCAATGTTTATCCAAGTTTACAATAAACACTGAGTATGAAAACACCTCCCTTTACTCATTTAACGTAGAAGTAGAAACGCCCTCAACCAATTATAAGATTGCGATCGATCCGCGACCCTGATACGATAAGAAGTTGATGCCCCCTGCCGATCTGAGCTTGGTTAATATCCGGAGCAGACTTCACATCTAGGAGGCCATCTCCAGGGTAATTCCTGCTGATTGTAATAGTCTCCCATAACTCCCCCTGTAACCCAACCTTCCTCCTCTCCAGACCCTTCCTTTTCACAACACCGTCACCCAACGTGGCTTTCATTTTCCCCACCCTGGCTTTCCAGTTTAGGGGCTTTCTCTCAAACCAACCTTCCTCTTCAACGTTTACCTCTCCCTGACATTCCCATTTTACACAACAATGCGCTTGTTTCAATGAACACTAAAGTTTTATATTCAGCTCGAAGTTTAACAGCACAACCCGAAGTTCTCGGTCAAGACCTTTTAATCATGACGGATTATAATTTTTAATTAATTAATTTTTGCTCATATAAATACGTCGTTGAAAATGGAAGTAGAGTGAAGGTTGCTTTGTCGAAAATGCGAGGATATTCTTTTTTAACGTACATCCAGAAAACATCTAATGAAACTTCGGAGAAGTGAAGTATAGTTCGGGCATATTTTGATTTAAAAGAAACTCACGCACCTCGTGATACACAAGCACAAATAATCTAGCCAAAACTTTGCCTTGGGATAGCCAACGAATTTCAGTATAAAACAATAAGGATTCATATTTGGTTCCCATTTCTGCACAGATTATTCCAATTTAAGCCTCTTAATTTAATTATGTTTACGATTTTAATGCATTCATTCATCGTGTTAAAAAGGTACTCCACCAAATTCATGACCACCATTGCTTCTCGATGTATGTAGAAGTGTGTAAATTGTAACGTCGGATTTTTTGTTTTACACAAGAAACAAAACCCTCTTTACTACCCGTTTTTCCCACAGCACCATCCGTGCAAACAGCAATTCAATGGCTCCATTGAATATTATTTATTTTTATAAACAATAATTATTAATCTAAAACACTCATCCAAATTGAAAAAACCTTCCGAGGCAGGACACGAACCCGCACCCTTCTAATGTCCGGTTAGATGCTCTACCGTTCTGTCCTGCCGGCGACATTTATCTTTGCTCGGAAGGTTTTTTCAATTTGGATGAGTGTTTTAGATTAATAATTATTATTTATAAAAATAATAATTGTTACCCTTTGCGCTATGCACAAAAATCTTGTCTTAAGTTTTTAAGAACTTTAGTTTATCAATTAATGAATATTATTTATTTTGAAGAAATCATCGGTTACTTGAAAAATCTCTTCACCTGTAGTTCGCTCTGGAACCTCATTATAAAATAAATACTGTTCTCTAATAAAGTCCTCGTCAACGAAACGTACAATAGTTCTCAGATGTGCTTTATTTTTAATATCCCTTCTTTCGTCGATCTGAAGCGCAAAATTTTCAGCCAATAACAGTTTTCCAATCAGTGTTCTGAAAACATCGCTTGACATATCGTGAATACGTCTTTTAACAGTATCGACAGTAGTGTTAATATTGCTTTGTCGGAAAAGTGAGGATATTCTTTGTAAGTTAATCCAGAAAACATCTAATGGAACTTCGGAGAAGTTTAGTTTTAAAGTCATGTCATTATATAAATCTGTAATTTCCTCTCAAATTTGCAGTCTAGTAACATTATTTTACCTAGTTCCGTCTTATATCAATACATATGTATTCAATAAAAATGTCAACATCCTATTTTATAACGGATAAAACTATCTGTAATTCTTGTTTGTATCAAATAAACTTTAACACATTAGACTCGCTTATTTGTATATTTTATTTTGTAATATTTTCAATTTATTTTGTAATATTATAAAATAGGGAATAATTACATCACAATATAATACATAATAATATTATTTAATTTGATATATCCTTTTGTAATACCTATAAGAAATGACCAAATTCACAGACGTACTTAGTTTCTAAAATGTGCATTTCAGGTAATAAAAATTCCCAGACTAGACCGACCATAAAATAAATTACCGCAAAGGCTAGCCGAGCCTATTGTAAAGTACTACATCGTAATATAAACCAACCTTAATTACTATTTTAGAAAGTCAGCATTTTATTGGACAGCAATATAAACTTCAATTGCAATGAGCCGCCCTTCGGAGAGACTGCCAATGGAGGTCATAAAACTGACCCTGGCGGCCCGACACACAGAGTCGCACCGAAAAAATTCATAATGACCGTGGGAGCAGTCGCCCGCGGCCGAATGAGACGGAACAAGGAAGAACGAGATCCCTACAGAGGGCTCTCTGACGAGAAGACAGTCGGGTTCACTCTACCGCGCAGGAAGGAGAGTTGGCTTGAAACTTCCTATCAGGAAGGTTCCTATTCTCGCTCCTCGGAGAGGCCTCCCAGGTCCTCTGACGACGAGTGAATTTTACGCTTCCCTCCAAGAAGGAAGTCCGATCTTCGCCCTTCGGAGATATACGGTAGAGTCGCCCATGCTCTGTTCCACGAGTGAGTGTTACGCTTCCGTCGCAGAAGGCGATCTCCGCCCTTCGGAGATCTACGGCATAGTTGCCCAGGCTCTGTAATAATAATAATAATAATAATAATGGTTTTAAAATAAATAATAATGTTCTGATGTAAAGAAATCTCAAAAACTTTTTCTGAACCCTCTCTAACATGAGGGAGCACCCCGTCTCGTGAGGATTCCAAATAGCCGACCCACTCTCCAGCCTACTACGGACTAAAGAGAAATATAATATTCTAAGAGTACGAGTATCCCGAAAAACCCTCACGGTCCGAATGACAAATCCTAACATTTTTAATGCAGATTGACATACCCCTTCGATATGAACACGAAACGTAAGTTTACTTTCATACACGATTCCAAGATCCTTTATAGTAGAAACACGTTTGAGATTATGACTGAGCATAGTATATATGTGGTAGGTGAGACTAAATGCTCTGGTGAAAGACAGGACTACGCATTTTGAGATATTGAAATAAAGCTGATTTCGTAGGCTCCATTCAGAGATGTTATCAATGTCAGCTTTAAGATGTAGGCAATCTAAAATATTTCTAATTAGTAGAAATAATTTGAGATCGTCAGCGAAAAGGAGAAAGCGAGAAAAACGGATGACTTTTGCAATGTCATTAATGAAAATAGAGAAGAGAAGAGGCCCTAGGATTGACCCTTGGGGGACCCCAGAAAAAAACAAGAAAATCAGCGGATTGAAAAATTCCGTGTGTGACAAATTGCTTCCGGTTTTTGAGATAACTTCCAAAAAACTTTAGCATTCGTAGGGAGAAACCCATTTGGGCAAGTTTTGTTAGTAAGATATCGTGATTCACGGTATCAAAGGCTTTGGAGAAATCATTATACGAACAGTCTACTTGGTATCCACTATCTAGGGACCTAGCAACATAGTCAGTGAAAACCATCAGATTGGTTTCCGTAGATCTTAATAACATAACATAACATAACATAACATAACATAACATAGATCTTAATAACATATAATAACATAAGAATAAACAAATTACAAACATAAGCAAAAATTAACAATAAGTGATGAAAGTAAGTATTTAATTAAGTAGTTAAAATAATAAGTAATTAATTAATAAGTAAAAATAATAAGTAATTAATTAAGTAGTTAAAATAGTAAGTATGTCATTAAGAAGTTAAAACAATAAGTATTTAATTAAGAAGTTAAAATAGTAAGTAATTAATTAAGTAGTTAAAATAGTAAGTAATTAATTATGAAGTAAAATATTAAGTAATTAATTAAGTAGTTAAAATAGTAAGTAATTAATTAAGTAGTTAAAATAATAAGTAATTAATTATGAAGTTAAAATAGTAAGTAATTAATTAAGAAGTATTATTTATTTGCCAATCGAATAAAGTTTATTTGAGTATTGTACGAACATTACAGATGCGCCGTGTACAAGTTTTACCGAGTTACTGAGTACGAGTTTTACTCGGTTTGCCAAACCGAGTACTTGGCCGAATAACTCGGTTGAGGCGACTGCTTCCAAAGCCTTCAGGAGTAATTTGCGGCAAAGTGGGATATAAATGATTCGCGGACTAAAAAAATCCACAAAGCTGTCGCCGAAATGATTGCTATTGACAACCAACCGATTTCCTTAGTGGAAGATAATGGGTTTCGAAAATTAATGTACATCTTAAAGCCGAAATATCAAATTCCCAGAAGAAAGTATTTCTTTTTTTTTTTTTTTCCTATATGTTCTGTATGTTCTATGTCCTGAAGACGATTCGGCAGAATCGAAACTAGTCGACAAATAAAAAAAATTAAAATAAATAAAATAAAAGTGGATTAAAAACAAAGTGTCTTGTTATTTAATACAGAAAGTATATCAGCGAAGTTGCCATACCAGAAGTTTAAAACAAAGTGAAAAACATAATTAGAGCGGAAATTGCAAACGTTAAAGCTGTATCAATAACCACTGATATTTGGACCTGCATGAACAACTTGCTTGGTTTTCTAAGCTATAATGCTCACTGGCTACGAGGATTTTATCCTACAGCACAGAGTGCTGCAAATGCAGTATTTTAGAGGACACCACACAGCTGACAATATTCGATCAGTGCTGTCAGACTTGGGAACTGGGAAATTGATACTATTATTCATGTTATTTTGAGAGACAATGGACCCAATGTAGTCAAAGCTATTAATGATAGTCCATTTGTCGGTAAAGGATGCTACATACATACACTGCAATTGGCCATAAAAGCTTCTCTGAAAGTTCAAAATGTAAAAGACGCTATTGTCTTAGCTAGAGGAATTGTAGGCCACTTTAATCATTCTGCATTGGCGCAAGCAAAGCTAGACATAATATAAAAAGAACTTAAACTTCCTGAACACAAACTCGTGCAGGACGTTACCACGAGATGGAGCAGCACATATTATATGATTGAAAGATTGGTAGAGCAAGAAAGGGCAATTTCACTCTATACTCGTATATCAGACAATCCGAGTACAGCCAATCTTCAACAGTTGACAGAACGTCAATGGGAAATTTTAAGAGAGTGTGTAACGTTACTCAAACCGTTCGAAGAAATCACAAAAATTACCAGCTCAACATTCTCATCAATTTCAGAAGTAATACCCCACACCAATGCTCTTTTAAAATATTTATCAAAACCTGAAGTCGGTGAAATCTGCCCAAACATAGCGAATATGCAATAAAAGCTTAAAGATGAAGTTCAGGATCAAGGCTTAGAGGGTGATAAATATTAATGTTTGGCTACTTTACTGGACCCCATATTCAGAATGAGATTTTTTAATCCACAGAAATGCGAATTGATCAGGAAGATCCTATTTTTAGAATCCATTAAAAGAAGGGACGTTACAGAGAGTGCCAGCAGCAGTGAAGAAAAAGAATCTAATTCTAACCTTAACCAATTAAGACAATCACAATGTTCATGCATCATTTTTGAATTTCTTTGAAGAACTTGCTTCTACCCAGCCACCGGAGCGCGACGATCCTAAAAGCCCCATCGCTCTAGAATTGGATCGATATGTAAACAAAGGATTGTTGTCAAAAGATAAGAGTCCTTTCGAGTAGTGGGCAAGACATAAAATAAGGTATCCAGAGATTTAACAAGATTTAACATTTAACAAGAGTGTTTTTATGTGAACCTGCAAGCACTGTGTATAGCGAGGGTTTATTTTCAGAAGCAGGTAACGTCAATGAAGAAAAAAGGAACAGGCTGTTACCAGAATGTGCGGAGAGTTTTGAATTCTTATATCACAACTTGCCTTCGCTAAATTTTAAATATTAATTGTTTAAATTCAATTTCAATAAATCCAACTTTTTAATCCTCCTGTTTTCATTATATTACTTTAGTTAAACCGAGTATACTCGTCATTTAAACAGAGTTATTCGGCCGAGTATGAGTAATAAAAAACGCCGAGTACCGAGTATTAAACGAGTACTCGGCCCATCACTAACAAACATATATAAGGCTCGAAATCCCTCGATAACGTGACCATTCCGAATAGGCTCCATAGTGCACGTTGGTCTTCCACAGGTTAATGTTATTATTAAATGCTATTGTTTTTTTTGCAGGTCCTTCAAGTTTGGCCCACCGAAAGAAGATTTGACAGGTAGCAAGGTTTCGGAAATAACGGACGGATTCGGGGAACCCATCACCGTGGTTACCATCAAACAGGTACATATCTGCTCATTACAGATTGGCATACTTAACTGTGCACTCACAACATGCGTAATATTTTAGGAATCGGAGTGTTTGAATCGAATAGTGCAATTATATTACGCCGGGTGAGTTTTTGAATCACGTTGGGGTCACCATTTTAGGTGTCAACGAATTTGGGAATTATGTGTTGATGGGTTCCTATAAGTTGAGTTTTAATGTTACAAAAAAGAATAACATTAAAATGAAAAACACTGTTAACAAAAACGGAATGATCTTGCTATAACGCTGAACAGTATGCGTGAATGTGGATGAAGCATTGATGCTGGAACGGGGTTGTGTGGCATTCTGTTATTTAGTACAAATCTGAGCGCCCTTGAAGTGATTTTCTCACGAAAATGGCGCTGTAGAAATATTCCATTTATTATTATTAATGTGTTTAGGAATACAATGAAGATGATGATGATGATTTGGCCATAGACAATTTGAACGAGTCAATAGATGAACCTGCAGAAATCAAAGAGGAACCAGAGACAAAAATCAAAGTAAAACATAAACACAAAAAGAGTAAGTTATTGTTACTTTCTTTCAAATTATGGTATGTACTAATATAAATTTATATATTCCAGGATGGTAGATACTCTCAGAATCACCCTGTTTAGAGACTGTTAGGTTCTGAAATGATAATGTGGTTGGTTCCTGCCTTAATTGCTATTTATCCAGTTCCTACTTTCCCTAACCAACACTATGATTAAAGAATGGCAACACTGTAATGTGACAGTTGGTTATTTTTGAGTGCTCTCGTTCGCCAGGGGCAAAACTACTTTCGTGGGAGCAGGTTCGTTCGTATGGAAATCATCACTGCTTGGTTATTCTTGTTCCTTTTAAACCTTTAATCTAGCCCATATTACAATCAACCAAAACCTTAATTAATATTTCGTCGTTGTTTACAGTTCATTTAAGATACAATATAGATTCGGAGCCCCACAATTTCCATGTGGGTAGTTTGGTTTGTAATGGAGACCTTCATTTAGAATCAAAACATTGCTTTAGCTGACTGGGAATGAGATCTGAAGGCCGCGTTTTAAATAAAATTAAAATCATATGTGTCTTTTCTTCCAGTAAGGAAAGAATTGACTGATGAAGAACTAGTTGAACTGAACGTGAAGTTCATATTCACGTGTCAGATATGCCCGCTAGAGTTTTCCGATTGCGTAGAGCTGAAGACGCACGTCACAACGCATGACCAAGTTGGCACGTACTTATGCAGAATGTGCGAACGTGTCTACCAAAACATCGAGGATCTAAGGTGAGCATTTTGATCGTACACGTTTATCGGTTATGTTATTACTGTTGATATGGAGATGGTCTGTTTAACTCCCGTAATAACTCAGACCATACGTCCATTGTGTTATCTCAGTAGTCCAGTCAATCTTCCCAACAATCGTTCCATTGATATGCTTGGTGTAACTTTAAGTGACCAACTTCATCGAAGCCAGAATTAAATTAGCCTCTCAGAAGTTGGGCGTACTATACAGGGCCTGCAAATACTTTAATAGTATGCAACCCTTTGTATTTGAATTTGGCAGCCACCTCTGAACTTCAAAATATCTGAAAAAAAAAACACTCGACTCTGTGTAGAAACGGGTGGTCCGTTTGATAGATTCACCTATCTTAACAAACGGATTGCAATCTTTAGAGCACAGGCGTTAGGTGGGAATGCTCTCCTTGTTCTACCGGTAATTTAATGGAAGATGATCAGAGGAACTAGTGTCGTGAACCCTTCGGCGCCGGTGCGTAGTGAGAAATTCGCCAAATGCACACAAACAACTGTTCACGGTTGACATTTGTCACATGAGAATGGGTCAATTCTACGACTCGTTCTAGAATTCAACATCCCGGCTGTGGAACGTTTGCCGGCCTCTGTGTTTCCTCCCTCCTACACTCACTCTCTCCTCTCCTCAAAAAGACCTTCTACACAGCATCCTCAAAGATGCCATAGGTCTCCTGTGTGGAGTTAATGTTAAAAAAGGGACTCTTTAAAAAAATTCAAAAAACTTTTCATTGAATATTTGGCCATGTCTCCTGGTTCCACAACATTGTATTCAACTCCTAAGGTATCTGAGTCATCTTCCCATCAAGGCGGGACATTGGCAACGTAGATGGATTTGTGTTTTTTTCATTCTTTTCACATTTTCTACAGCTATTAATACTTTTCGCTCATGTTTATTAATAATGTTACAATATGTCTGTCTGCTAGGTTACACATGGCGAGCCACATGCGAGCAGGCAGCCACGCCTGCTCCGAGTGCGGCAAGCGCTACCACCACTCGCAGTCGCTGGTGGCGCACCGCAAGCGCTGGCACACGGCGGAGCGCCCCTTCTCTTGCCACATCTGCGCCAAGTCCTACAGCCTCAAGAACGACCTCACCACGCATATCAAGTGCCACAGCCAGGACCGGTTCCCCTGCCAATTCTGCGATAAGGCTTTCCGGACTGATAGGCAAGTCTTTATTAATTCTCCCAATCCATTACAGTACACTTTCATGATTTTTCCATTCTTACAATGTTTATCTTTTTATTCTCGTTTCAATTATTTATAAATTTCCCAATCCATTACAGTTTTATTTCATGATATTTTCACTTCCATTCCAACTTATATTGTTCTTATCTCAGTCTGCTTTCATGGCATTTTCATTCTCATTCAAATATCCATCTTATTTAGTCCATTACAGTCCAATTTTACAGTGTTTACAATCTCATTTCAATGTCTATCCAGACCACTTTCATGGTGTTTCCATTCTCTTTCCAATATCGATCTTATCCAATTCCAGTTTATGTTGACTGGAAGTCAATGATATTTTCAATGTCATTTTAATTATTTCATATCTTGTAAAATCCATTAGAGACTAATTTTGTTGTGTTTTCATTCTCATTCCAATAGCTATCTTGTCTAATCCCAGTCAATTTTCATGGTATGTATTTTCTTTATCATTCCAATGTCTATCTTTTCCAATCCGAGTGTCATGATATTCTCATTCCAATATATATCTTATCCAGTCCACTACATTCCAATTTCATTCTGATTACATTGTCTATCTTGTCTGACTTCATGGTACTTATATATTCATTCTCATTCCAATGTTTGACCACTTAGTAGCTAAATGGAAAATTCCTTTGGGTTCCCACCCAGTCTTCGCAGGTTCTGAGACCAGTCTGAGGATGCCCGTGATAGGGTGAAACCGGTCCGGTCGAAAATAAATAAGTGGAAAAAAGTTACAAAGGTTTTTCAATCAAAAAAATTAATTTTAATAAGGAATTAAATTATTGTCAAGGTTTTTCTTATACCGAAAATTTTTGTTTCGTACAACCTATTATCGCCTGATTTTACGGCGTTTTAATTTTCGTCCCATTTACTATCATGTCTAATCCTTTCATTCTCATTATAATGACTATCTTGTCCTATACATTTCAGTCCAATTAAACGGTGTTTATATTTTCATTCCAGTATCTATTTTATCCAATTCGTTACTATACCAATTTCATTATCTTTCCAATAACGTCTATCTTATTGAATTGTAGTTCACTTTCATGATATTTTCACTCTTGTTCCGAGGTCATTCTAATCCAACCCATTACAGTCCAACTTCATTATCTTACCAATGCCCATCTTATTGAATTGCAGTTCATTTTCATGGTATTTTCACCCTCGTTCCGAGGTCATTCTAATCCAACCCATTACAGACCATTATCTTACCAATGTCTATCTTATTGAATTGCAGTTCACTTTCATGATATTTTCACCCTCGTTCCGAGGTCTATCTAATCCAACCCATTACAGTCCAACTTCATTACCTTACCAATGCCCATCTTATTGAATTGCAGTTCACTTTCATGATATTTTCACCCTCGTTCCGAGGTCTATCTAATCCAACTCATTACAGTCCAACTTCATTACCTTACCAATGCCCATCTTATTGAATTGCAGTTCACTTTCATGATATTTTCACCCTCGTTCCGAGGTCTGTCTAATCCAACTCATTACAGTCCAACTTCATTACCTTACCAATGCCCATCTTATTGAATTGCAGTTCACTTTCATGATATTTTCACCCTCGTTCCGAGGTCTATCTAATCCAACTCATTACAGTCCAACTTCATTACCTTACCAATGCCCATCTTATTGAATTGCAGTTCACTTTCATGATATTTTCACCCTCGTTCCGAGGTCTATCTAATCCAACCCATTACAGTCCAACTTCATTACCTTACCAATGCCCATCTTATTGAATTGGTAGTTCACTTTCATGAGATTTTCACCCTCGTTCTGAGTTCATCTAATCCAACTCATAGCGTCCAACTTCATTACCTTACCATTCATCTTATTGAATTGCAGTTCACTTTCATGATATTTTCACCCTCGTTCCGAGGTCTGTCTAATCCAACTCATTACAGTCCAACTTCATTACCTTACCAATGCCCATCTTATTGAATTGCAGTTCACTTTCATGATATTTTCACCCTCGTTCCGAGGTCTATCTAATCCAACCCATTACAGTCCAACTTCATTACCTTACCAATGCCCATCTTATTGAATTGCAGTTCACTTTCATGATATTTTCACCCTCGTTCCGAGGTCTGTCTAATCCAACTCATTACAGTCCAACTTCATTACCTTACCAATGCCCATCTTATTGAATTGCAGTTCACTTTCATGATATTTTCACCCTCGTTCCGAGGTCTGTCTAATCCAACTCATTACAGTCCAACTTCATTATAAATAATTTAAAAAAATATCTTTTTGAATCCGAGTTAACTTTCCCATTCCAATTTATATCATGACCAATCACTTATAGTCCAATCTTTTATTTTCAGATATCTTCGTATCCACACCAAGCATGTCCACCTCGGTCACAAATATGTCACCATCGAGTGTGAGATATGTCACAAGCATTTCCAGGTAAGCAAAATTAACAAATAAGTTGCAGATGGAATGGTTAAAGTAAAAATGTCACGTGTTATACATGAATATTGTTTTGTTATTCTAGAAAAAGAATCTCTTGAACCATATGAAATCACACGAGGAGAAAATACACAAGTGCCATTATTGTGGGAAGTGTATGACAACGTCCTATAGCCTTGTGGCACATATACGGAGACATGAAGGTAAGTGTTAAGTCCTAAGTGTTATGTTATAAGTGTTTAGTATAAACAAAACAGATTGTGCTAATTCAAATCTTTTAAAAAAAAACACGATAAATATGCACATGTACGTATTTTTCTTGTTATTTTTTTTTTATTATTTAAAAAACCCAAACTAAGAACCTGAAACCTATTTTATATAAAATGAAATTATCAATTAGACATAAAATAGGTTTTTAGGTTCTTAGTTTGGGTTTTATTCATAAATAAAATAAAACCTAACCTAAAAGCCATACAAAAACTTGAAACTTTACCAAGCTTTAAATGAATTAAAATTCCTTATTTTGCTTGAAATAGTTTTTCCTCATTGTAATTAAACTAATAAAAAGTGTTCTTCATTAATTTTGCTTGTATTAAGAAATACATGCTTATTTGCATATTTAATAAAAACACTTCTAGCGCTTAATGCTTTTAAATGTTGAGGTGAATTGTTTGTTGCCGGGTGTAAATATGAAATACAAAATGGAATAAATTGTTTTTGTATGTTTAAAGCTCAAGTCCTTCGGGAAACTCATAAAAATACTGTGTACGTTACTTTTACAGAAACAAGTTTCTTGAAGGACTTTAACTTTAAATCCACAGTAACAATTTATCCAATTTCATATTCCAAGTCTACACCCGCCAACGAACATTTCGTTTCAATATTTAAAAGCATTATGTACTAAAAGTGGTTTTTTCTAAAATATTTAAATAGCGCCATCTGTGGGCCAGTATTACGATTCGTTTGCCCTTAAGAAATAATATTAAAATTACAATTAACTTATTGAAGCTTTACAAGTCATTACATAAAATATATGGTCGCGACTGAGACTCAAACTCAGAACCTCTAGTCTATCCGGGACTTGCGTCTCTACCAATTGAGCTACCGAGACCTTGATGAATTCTGTCATTTCTATCAACCTCATACATCCCATGAGAATTATTAATATTGTTTTTCAATTATTTCCCATATATTGTCACCAAAGGATCGGATAGCTCAATTGTTACAATTCAACGAGGTCTCGGTAGCTCAATTGTAACAATTCAACAAGATCTCAGTAGCTCAATTGTAACAATTCAACAAGATCTCAGTAGCTCAATTGTAACAATTCAACGAGGTCTCGGTAGCTCAATTGTAACAATTCAACAAGGTCTCGGTAGCTCAATTGTAACAATTCAACAAGATCTCAGGAGCTCAATTGTAATAATTCAACGAGGTCTCGGTAGCTCAATTGTAACAATTCAACAAGGTCTCGGTAGCTCAATTGAAACAATTCAACAAGATCTCAGTAGCTCAATTGTAACAATTCAACAAAGCCTCGGTAGCTTAATTGGTAGAGATGCCAGTTCCCGATAGACTGAGTTCGGATCTCAGTCGCGACCGTATCTTTTAATTTTGTTTGTGTTCATCTGTTCCATATTTTCATTGACAATTATTGATCTTATTTTCAATAGTTAAGAAGTTAGTTTATACAATTTAATCGGCAGGATTTAAAAACAAATTGTCAAACTTGATTTAAACATTTGTCTGATGATGAACAGTGCTCCGGAAATTTCTGGCCTTTTTGCAGGCATAAAACCATTTGTGTGCGAGATCTGCAACAAGGCGTTTGTAGACAAGGGCAAGCTGTCGCGCCACATCCATTCCCATGCCGCCACGCGCGACTTCCAGTGTGACATGTGCGAGAAGAGCTTCTCCGAGGGCCAGTACCTCCGTCAGCACAAGCGCACCCACGATCTCACCAGGTCAGTCATACGCCTTTACTGTAATTCGTCCGCACGCTTACCTCAAATTACGCACACTTTTAGAAGACAATACTTGCGTCAACACCCATGACCTGACCAGGTCACTAATACACATTTACTGTAATTCATTCGCACACTTACCTCAAACTCCACGCACTTCCAGTGTGACATTTGGGACAAGAGAGTCCAATACCTATATATAGATATGTTGTGACGCTGAAGCTGTTGGAGTGGGATGGGAAGAGGAAGATCTCGCTATTCAGATCCGGTCACTAAACACACTTTTGTAAAATTCTTTCTTTCCTTTGCAGGGAGTACCCGTGCCGAGTATGCGGCACCAAGTTCAAGAGCATGAACTCCGTGTGGTCGCACATGCGCAAGCACACGCATACCAACCGCTACGAGTGCCACTTCTGCGGCAAGACCTGCTACCGGTAAACAGCGTCGGCAATAAGATATCCCATGAAAGTGAACTCAAGAGTTATTACTGCTCTCGACCATATGGTGCGAGTAGGACTATGACATCCCCAAATAACAAAAAAAACACAGGGTCTTAAGCAGAGGCGTGCATTCAGGCACATAAGCACTGCCTTCCTCATATAAAAACATAAATAATATTAAAATTTATAAAAATATTGCAAAAAATCAATCTATACTTTTAAAAATACGCACAGCTATGAATCGCAGCGTCAAAACGGGAACTAAGTATGCAAAATATCATATTCAAATCTTGACGGTATTCTAGGCAAAAATGTACAAGTACACAAGATAATTAGGTTGTGTTAAGTGTCCGAAAAGGCCGTGCCTATCGGTACAAATTACAAATGAGCTATCAGTGCCATCTGTTGGTACCTCCATTGATTAGTACAACTTTACTAATGAAATAATTATCAATGTGGTCGAAAAAAAAATTGAAATTTTATGTACCCAGTAATTGGCTTGTAATTTGCTTAAATGAAGCGTTTATTTGGATATTTGATGTGGCAGGTAATTCCAACAGATGTCGCTTAGAGCTTAGTCATTCTCAGCAAAAACTAAACACATTTGTGATAAATTTTTTAAATATCTTTAATTCACTGTTTTTCCTACCGCCTACGCTGATTAAAAACTCTGTGCACGCCACTGGTCTTTAATTCTATTTTTACCTATGCGGCAGACAAGGGCGAATCCCAAATGCATGACACTGTTATGATATAAATCGTTGTATTATTTGATAAAACAGTTCTATGCTATGGGTGTTCCAACCAGGTGTTGCGGGTTCAATCCATTGCTAGCTCCTCCTCGCTAAGTCTTCCATCATTACACAAGCAATATTTTCCGCTTATAATGATAGTAGTAGGAGGAATTCAAATATCAACGGGTTATTCATAACTCAGGAATGTTCGTCCCTCGTTTTAATTTTTTTTAAATATGTGTATTTGGTGTTGCTTCAGGCCAGATCACCTGCGCTCCCACCTCATCAGCCACACGGGCATCAAGGATTTCCAGTGCGAGATCTGCTCCAAGCGCTTTGCCAAGTCCTACGACCTGACGGAGCACCGCCGCTCGCACAGCGGGGAGCGCCCCTACCACTGCCTGCTCTGTCAGCGCTCCTTCGCCCGCCACGGGGAGTTCAGAGTGAGTCCCTCACATTACTCGTACAGGGGGAGAGGGACGTCTGCACCAACGTCTTAATAATGTCAACATTGGCACGATCACTGACATCACATTTAATAGAGTTATTAATTTATCGAAGGAAGCTATGACTTTGTGGCTTGACATTATAATTTAAATGAAAAATGTTTTTGTTTTAAGTCACATTATTTTATTTATATATATGTCTGCATTCAACCGGTTTAGGTTGGACTCAACTTTCTTCAGGAATGTACACGTATAAACTGTATATAGAATGTAAAAAAAATAAAATTATTCAAGTCCTTATAAACTTGGGCTGATCAAGGAATTCTTCTTTTCATTCCAGAAACACAAGATGAGCAAGTACCACCGGGAGCGCGAGGCAGACGCGGGGCTGGCCCCCCCAGTCCCTGTGGCCCCCCTGGCACCCCCTGACGGGGACCCCACCGCTCCCACCGGACTCCCCGGTGCCCCTACCGCCGCCGCCGGCTTGTCGCACGCCTGCCCCCCCTGTGACAAACGCTTCTCATCCGCACCCGGACTGGCCGCACACAAGAGACGCAAGTCTCATCTGGCCAAGACAGGGCAGGCAGTGGATGATTAGGTAATTACAATAACCTTTTAATGGCCCTCCGCACTAGCGACCAAATTCTTGTACCAATTCTTAAATTCAACAGAAGATCTGAGGTATAAATTCAGCAGAAGATCTGAGGTATAAATTCAGCAGAAGATCTGAGGTATAAATTCAGCAGAAGATCTTAGGTATAAATTCAGCAGAAGATCTGAGGTATAAATTCAGCAGAAGATCTGAGGTATAAATTCAGCAGAAGATCTGAGGTATAAATTCAGCAGAAGATCTGAGGTATAAATTCAGCAGAAGATCTGAGGTATAAATTCAGCAGAAGATCTGAGGTATAAATTCAGCAGAAGATCTGAGGTATAAATTCAGCAGAAGATCTGAGGTATAAATTCAGCAGAAGATCTGAGGTATAAATTCAACAGAAGATCTGAGGTATAAATTCAGCAGAAGATCTGAGGTATAAATTCAGCAGAAGATCTGAGGTATAAATTCAGCAGAAGATCTGAGGTATAAATTCAGCGGAAGATCTGAGGTATAAATTCAGCAGAAGATCTGAGGTATAAATTCAGCAGAAGATCTGAGGTATAAATTCAGCAGAAGATCTGAGGTATAAATTCAACAGAAGATCTGAGGTATAAATTCAGCAGAAGATCTGAGGTATAAATTCAGCAGAAGATCTTAGGTATAAATTCAGCAGAAGATCTGAGGTATAAATTCAGCAGAAGATCTGAGGTATAAATTCAGCAGAAGATCTGAGGTATAAATTCAGCAGAAGATCTGAGGTATAAATTCAGCAGAAGATCTGAGGTATAAATTCAGCAGAAGATCTGAGGTATAAATTCAGCAGAAGATCTGAGGTATAAATTCAGCAGAAGATCTGAGGTATAAATTCAGCAGAAGATCTGAGGTATAAATTCAGCAGAAGATCTGAGGTATAAATTCAGCAGAAGATCTGAGGTATAAATTCAACAGAAGATCTGAGGTATAAATTCAGCAGAAGATCTGAGGTATAAATTCAGCAGAAGATCTGAGGTATAAATTCAGCAGAAGATCTGAGGTATAAATCGAAAATGCAGCTCTGCTAATAGAATATAAATATTCAAATTTTTAATGACTTATTGAAACTTATAAACCTCATTGTAATACATCTTTAATCATTGAAGAGAATATTAACAACTCTCAGAATGAAACATGAAACTGAAAGACACAAAAAAGAAAAATATATCAGTAGCAATTGAGACTCGCACCCAGCACCTCACGGTCTATCCGGAACCTTGCGCTCTAATCCACTGAGTTACAGCTACCTCAATCCGTTCCGTCATTTTTATCAGTATCATACTTCAATTTCTAAAAATTGTCAATATATTTCTGGCTGCTACCTTTTTATCACGACTACAAGATTCTACTGGAATCTATTTGTAATATTTTAGATAGTGTCTCGGATATACCTGCAGAATCTTGTAGTCGTCGGAGTTGTCAATATTATCTTCAATGATTAAACATAGAATATAAGTACATCTTTCTATTGATTTCCATATTTTAAACTGTAGTTCATTTTTGCTGGTATTAACCTCTAATGAACATCCAACGTTTCCCAGCTAACTCGTGAGCCGACGGAAGGTATAAAATAAAATATGGTAATCGATAAAATGCTGTCTGACATTTAAAAGTAGACAAAAATTGAAGGTGCTACGATTGTTTAAAAAGTTTTAAATAGCAACACAAAGATGGCTCATAGGAAAATTAAATAAGTTTAAAACATAATGGTCCAAGTGCGTATGTTTTTTACTTTAACCAAACGGTGTTCAGAAATTAGTGGTACTTTATGATAATTTTATGTTACTTTTTTTTTATTAATTGACACTTTGCAAGGAAGATAATTATTACATGGAAAGGTGATTTTTTTGTATTGAAATAACCATACATTTAGTTGTTAGATAAATAAAAAAAATCAAATTCACAGATCAAATTATAAATGAATTATGACAATTCGTCTTATTTCTTTAAATCGAACTGTCAATCGCAAATGTGTGAAAACATTTGAATATGGAGTAGACACGGGGTATGTTGAATGAATTAAATGAATAAATTTAATCTTTTGACACACCCGATCTGAATCTTAATTTAACACAGAATTAATTCTTCATTCCTTAGCTTAGGCCTTGTCCTCCCTACGATTTTTTATAAGACGCCAGAGATATTAGATATAGTGTGAAGGCCTCCATATAACGTATAGTATCCTGCGCCACAATCCGTAAAACCCGTACGTCATCGTTCAAATCGCCTCTATTCAGCCAGTCAGTAATTCATTCGCTTCCGCAGTCCATATTCCCTAATTTAAGAAATTAAGAAAAGTTGTGACGTCAGATTCACTACGTCTCTGTTCTGTCGACATCGAGTCTGTCCGCACTAGGTTCGCAGGGCGCAAGTTAGTCAAGTCACTGCGAGACACTAGTCAGAAGTTCCTAATTCATTTCTCAATGACTTCGGCGATTCCGTTCACTGTTAGCCTCAGCGCGGCCAAGCCGTCTGTTTCACTAGTCGGGTGGGAATTTCCGAAGTAATCCATACACAGTAGGGTGCATCTTTGTTTGGGATCATCATATTGTCTTTAAAAACTGAACCATTATTAACTGCATGGAGGTGTATATACATTTTTCGTATTATTTTTAAATATGTTATTTCCAACACTGGCACAATTTGCAATGCAAAAAATCCTCCATTTTTATTTATTTAATTTTAAAATTATTAGAATTTTTTTTTTAAATTAAAAGATTGAATTAAATGAATACATTTACAAGACTGGGTGAATTAGACAGAATCGATTCACTACTGCGAATGAATCTGCCCGTGTCTAATGTGAAGAACGCATTTCAAAAACAAAGGCAGTAGCTTGGTCTTGCCATAGTAATGACATTTTGTAGTTACAAAATAATAAATATCTACAATTAAATGCGAAGCTATAAATTTTATCATATTAGGGAAGCAGTACTGCATTGCCAATTTATGTATGAGATCTTCAATTGAAACTTTAAACTCGTAATATTCTATGTAAGAATATGATCACTAGGATGGAGGGCAGTTTTTATAATTTATTGATTCAATATGATACATACTTTATTTTTAAATGATTTGAATACATTAATAATAATAATAATAATTGGATAATTTGTATAGTGCCATTTTTGTGAAAAATCACCTCAAGGTATTTTTTAACATTCCAGATTCAAGGCTTTACAAAAGTTCATGTATATATATTTTTTTTCAGTTGAGGATCACTGGAGGCCTGGGAATATCATGATTTGAGAACTCGTATCATAAACAATTAATTATATTATATTATCATTTATAAATACAAATCTCAAATTGGCAACTTTACTGTCAACAGTCCCTGGCTACATTATTAACACACTTTGAGCGGGCGGCCGCTACACCGTCACAGGTGGGTGCAGGTACAGGTTGTAATAACATCCTCGGGATTATCTCATAAGACTAAAGGTCCAATGAATTTATAACACGTCATAAAAATATAATAGGTACTCCTATTCCCAGTACCACAAACAAACAATCTATGAAATTTAACACTATAAAATTGCCACTCTACTCACCCATCAAAGAATAATCAAATGTGGAAAGAAGGCGGATATGATTCATTGAATAATTGACTCCGAACAAATTAATTATTACACGCATTGAGCTGCGCAAGAGTATGTGTGTACGTAAAAGAAACGCCGGCTTATCTTACTTTTTTGTATATGTGTGTGTAGTCTAGAACGTCTTCAAGCGTTTAGATTAAATAGTCGCGCAAAATAATCGGGTAACTTTGCCTTTCTCGCCTTTAAAGTGGAGCCAGCGTAAAGGGTAATTTTACCCGTCCTGTCGATATCCACCAGTCGGCCGCGCGGGTATAAATACCCTACCCACTCAAAGTGTGTTAATATGGCAGAAAAATAATTTTGTTACACACATAATTATTCAAGATTCATAAAACGTTATTAACATGAAATTGAATAATATTTTTTCGAGATTTTAGGACATCAACCCCTTGAGTCTTTTTGATAATATGATAAGTTTTCTTAAATGGTAAACTTTTAAATGGCAATAAAAAGCGTGTTTGTTATCTTTCTAACACAGTCTAAATCATATACAAGAGTAAAGTACAAAATGAGAAAACATGACTTTTACGAGTCCGTTTCGGGCTGGGAGAAATATCTCCCCAAAAGACTCTACGGCTATTTGTTTTCTGGGAGAAATATCTCCCAAAAAGACTCTCGGGGTTAACCTTTTGCACACGATCATATCAAATGTGCGATACGACAAGAAATTAGCGTTCATACGCTGCTGTATCGCATGTTTGATTAAATAAAGGAAGTTATGTCTAGGAAAAATGTAGGAATCTGGAGGTCAGTGTGTCTAAGAGTGACGGATGTATTCATCCATCCCTCCCATTAGGTGATATGTCAAGAGAGTCCGGCTGGAGAGGTCAAGGGGTCTCCCTTAACTGGCCTCTCCCGATCCGGCGCTGCCGTAGTGAACCATTTGACGTGACTTATGACAGAGGTGTTGGTAATCCAATTAATGGTTCTCGGGGCAGTGGTACCCATACCCGCCTCCCATATTGAATTAATTAATTTGCAGTAAAATTTTTACAATAATTAATATAAATACACCTTTTCCCGTCAGACTCAAAGTCCAGCATAACCTCACATCTGAATGTACTATAATTGTTCCAAAATCAGTGTTGCCAGTAATGAAAAATTTTAGTTCCACTTTGAAACTTCTACATTTTATTGAGAAACTAAAATTAAATGCAATACAAATTTAGTAGGGAACAATTCTCAATAAAAAACTCTCGGTGATGATATGATACTTGGAGAAATAATAAAATAATCATCCTTAAAACCAATACACATTTTATTTAATGAAACTTTTATTGAGGTTTATTAATATGCATTACTTTTTAAGGCGGAGAGGGATTATTTATTAATTTCAAATAATAATAATATTATTACGCAATACGATAAACATAATGTTTTTAAATAGAAAAATATTTGTTACATTTTTTTAAATTTACACGGGTGCGCTGGTTCATAAATTATTACAACTTGAATAATTGTAATTGATTTGCTCAAATGTTCCGGGGTAAAATAGGAAGGGTACGATGGGATCCAAAGACTTGCACCTGATCCTTGTTTCTCCACAAGCCTCTTCGCTGGCTGTCGATGCACTGATCACATAAGTAAAATAATAAGAGTTCAACAAAAAAAACACAGATGATATTCATCTGCGGCGGGATCGCACAATGCAAATACCACGACGCTTACAAACACAGTTGCGGCGGGTTGTGAGTGCGAATTAATGCGTAGTGAACGAAATCACAGCGGACAATGATGCGGGTAAAGTCAATGGACTAGGTATGGATTACAATTGGGTAGGTTTATAAAGATGCATAGTATTGTGCAAATCAACTACAAGGCTATCCAAGTTGAAGGGTAACCGGCGCAACCATAGACTTATGATCAGAAATATGACCTTTTTCTGACCGTCCTACGTATGTTTTACAAAATATTTTAAAATGTTGAATATCCTCAAACAATACTTTGAAAGTTTTTCTTTAGAAGGCCAAGAAGAAATTTTCAAAAGAAAAAGCAGGGTGTGGTTTGATTTTTTCATAGAAAGGATTACAAAACTTTGGTTTAGTTTTTTTTTTAAAACGTTCCAGGAAAGGATTGCAATTATTTTTCATATTGATCGGTCAGTGGCCGAGTTGGCATGGCATCTGAGTTCCACCCAAGCATCGTGAGTTCAATTCCTCGGCTGGCTAAGTCTTCCACAACGACACAAGCAACATCTTCCGCTTGCTGTGATGGTAGTAGGAGATTTTCAAATATGGTTATTCGTAACCCGTGTATGTTTGTTTTTGTTATAAAAAATATATTTATTTTTAACATTTTGTACATTTGGTCAGAAAGTGACATTTCTGATCTGATTTTGATAATCATATTGTTTAATAATATTATTGTGATTTCAAATGAATAATAATCCCCCTCCCCTTTACATAGTTACATATTGTTTGTATTATACTCAACTCATATACTGAAATTATGTGAAGAATCTTTCTATGTAAATAAATATGTATTATAAAATATGTTTTTTTTTTGTAGCAAAGTGCAATGTATTTTACCTTATTGGTATTAAAATATAGAATTATTTTTATATAAAAATGTGTTTTTTTTTATTTTTAAGTACATAGTTTATAATAAATATTCTTATTTATCTGTCTCAACAAGCATCCACTTCTGTTATGACCCGACTCAAGTAATTGATTCACTTGATCGTGCCACGTCTTCGTGGGACGTTGCCAACTTCTTCTGCCATTCACTTGGTGTCATTCGACATACATATTATATAACTTATTTTTTTCTTAAATTTAAATAGAACTCATGTTGGTTAAACACTATTTTAACCCTTTGAACTCCAGACGTTTTCTGTATGACATACCAGCAACTCCAGGATATATTTTAGTAAATTAACAATACTCGTATAATGGTAGGTTTTAGAAAGAACATATTATAAAAAAATAATAATAATAATAATAATAATTGGATTACTTCTATAGCGCCGTTTTCGTGAGAAAATCACCTCAAGGGCTCAATCACCTCACCAAAATGGGATAAGGTTTCATGCAATTTTTTTATTCAAACAATTAGATAAATATTAATTGATAAACTAAAGTTCTTTAAAACTTAAGACAAGATTTTTGTGCATAGTGCAAAGGGTAACAATTATTATTTTTATAAACAATAATTATTAGTCTGAAACACTCATCCAAATTGAAAAAACCTTCCGAACAAAGATAAATGTCGCCGGCAGGACTCGAACCCGCACCCTTCTAATGTCCGGTCAGATGCTCTACCGTTGAGCTAAATCTTGTCTTAAGTTTTAAAGAACTTTAGTTTATCAATTAATAAATATTTGACAAGTCAAAGCAATTTTCACCAATAAAATGTAGACATAATTTGTCTCGACGCCATCTATTTGAGGGATTTAGCCGTTACAAGCCTTTCTCATACTATTAAAAGTTGGTTGTTTACAGGTGAAAATATAATAAAAACAGTAATTATTGAATGGAACACTAGTATATATTGATTAACTTGGCGGGTTTGCGATAAGCCGACGTAGCTCAACGGTAGAGCATCTGACCGGACATTAGAAGGGTGCGGGTTCGAGTCCTGCCGGCGACATTTATCTTTGCTCGGAAGGTTTTTTCAATTTGGATGAGTGTTTCAGACTAATAATTATTGTTTATAAAAATAATAATTAGATAAATGTTCAAATTAGTTTATTTAGTGAAAAACAAGACAATTGGACATTATTTTTTAATTTTATAATCTTAAGTATGGTATCTGAGGAAATAATCCCCTAAATGCATCCTAGGTTTTCCAGGACAGGTCTCACAAAATTCATGTTTCATGCCTTTTCCCCGTTTTTCCCCTATACGAGCAGACCACGCAGTCCTTTTTTCCCTTCCGTAAAACATGAGTTTGCCATCTAGTCGCACTTGTTTTTTTAGGGTGTATAAAAAAACTCGCGTTTTCTGAACAATGTACAAGGATGCATAATAAATTTTTGTTAACAAAAACACGTCTAGACGATAGCGGGGTTGTTGCGAAACTAATAAAACATGTTTATACCTGTCGCCACGTGTCCTGGAATGTTTGTTTATGTAAACAATACATACATAAACAATGGCGACATATTAGTTACTAAAATAATTAGCGTGGCGACCTATTGTCACCTCCGGAGTAATAAGTGTTAAATTTGATTTATGCAGATTAGAATTATATTTTATAATAATATTTACATCATTTCCAAGAACAACATTTTGTTAGATATTATTATCCCTGAAGTTCATCCTCTGTGCACTGGAATGCGCCCTAATCTAGTTGGTGTTTTCTAAATGCACAACAGAGGTCACTGACGCGCCCCTTTTTCTGCATATGTGCTGACGATGGGCAGTTAGAATAAATTGATATATATATATTAATATTATCGTACTCCATCACACGAAAAGAAGAAAGTTATTTTTTCTCTCGAATATTCTTGCCTTTTTCCATGGAATTATAGCAATTTCTGGGATTCTTGCCCCCCACCTGCTGCATCTCGCTGATTAAAATACAGCTGAATTTATGCAACTTGAACAAATGATCTGTGCTGTGAATTTTATAATTAGAAAATCAGCTTAAAAAAAATTGTAACTTTGAGTAGTGGACCTTCTGGCTGCAGCAGATGAGATCACCGGTGCAGGTTAGTGGTGATTTTCCTTGTATGTGGGCAGTTCTTGCAGTTGTTTTAGAAAGAGAATCTTCATTGTTGTTTTTTTATGTTTTTTAATGATAATTATTATGAGGGTAATAAAGCCCACAACTGATGTTGGCTATTTACACGCCGCGCCACACGTAGTGCTGTGTGGGTAATGTAGGTCATTGACATCTTTCATATAACTCTCTTATCAATGTTTTTTTTCTTCATTCCTCTGTTCAAACAGTAAGATAAATAAATAAATGTTTTCCTGGCACTTCCTTCTTCGTCCATCCGCTCTACAATGAGGAAAAGGGTTCAACATTGTTTTGTTATTTATTCCTCCGTTGGCCTTATTTCGTTGCTGTTATTGATGACTGTAACCACAGAGCAAATAATGCATAGAGATGCCCTAACACCCTAAAAAAAGGGGAAGAAACCGAAATAAGGGCCCACCAAGTTAAGTAATAAAAATTTTTGCTTTTTTACAAAAACTCAATATTAGTTTGACCCTTTTTATAAAAGTTTTTTAAATTGCTTACTGCAGTCAAAATCGCACGAAACCAACGTGGACCGCAGTGAACTAGGCTGGTGCCAAAATGGGCGTCACGTGACCTTTGCCTCAGGGCAAGGCTATTAATTCTGACATCAGTGACTGTTACCTACAACATGGAAGCAAAATTAAGTAACCCTCACTTCATTCTCCGCATGGGCAATCAGAGAGAATGGAAAGCCATAACTCTGTCTTGTACGCTCTTCAGGTCTTCAGGCTGTTGACATGGCCTGACTCAAGTATTTGATTCACTCGATCTTTCCCAGGACATCTCTGACTTGGTCTTCCTTCCATTTGGGCTTATTTTCTAGTTCTGTTGTTCTCTATGATATTCAACACCTCATAGGATACATCATCCCTACGGACTAGAGCAACGTTCCGGTAGCTTCTCGAGAAGACCGTGAGTCTCTGTTTGACAGCGCCACAGGAAGGAGCCTTCTATGAACGGGCAGCAATGTATTCAAGGTGGCCATTGGAATTCAGACAAGGGCCTTACGAATTAGTATGTAGATTTTCCCAGTTTACTTCTTAAGCTTCATTTAATTGTTACTTTAATAGTAATACGGTGCCATGTTTATAGATTTGCAATTACTCTCTGTTAATTTTGCATCAGCCAAATCAGAATGGTAAACTAACTATTAGCAAATTCATCTTAAAGACTTTGCTCACACTGTGAGTTATTTAGAGTTATTAGTTATTAATTAATTAAAATACACCATTTCAGTAAATACTTTTGTTGTCAAATCAAATAAACTTTTATACTTACAGAATTCTTTTCATCTATAATTTGAAGATGATAAAGAAGTAGCCAATGGTAAATCATCAGGTTCAGAGGATCAAATCATAATGCGTAAAAAGGATAAACATTTTTATTGTACAGTAAAAGCACAAAACATCAATCTAAATGTACGGAAAATACATATATGTATATATCTTAATTGAAATAACAGTTTATTTGAATGAAGTATATTTATTATTATTTCATCATTATTATTCCTAAATGAAATGAAACCGTTTGGTGAAATTACACTTGAGATATTATTATTTAAACAAAATACATTAAAATGGTGAAATAATCCGTATTCTTAGTACTTCCATGGTCAACTATTTCATAAAGTGAGATTTCTCAAATGTAAGATTGAACTATAAAGGTGACGCACACCTCCCACCTTCCACCTTCCACCTTCCACCTTCCACTTCCCTCCCCTCCGCACCTCCTCATCCCATCTCAGAGAATCTATCAATCAATTAGTGTTCCATCAATCAATCAATCCATCAATCTATTAAATACAACATTTGCTCTAAGTATCTTAGGTCTAGGGTAGCGCTAGGTGTGAAACAATAAGGATCCAATAGTAGACGGGCCTTTGACGCTCCCGAGGGCGGGAGTGACTTCAGAAGTGACTTCACGGGGAAGTCACTTCGCAGAGAAGTGATTCCCGCTTCGGAGTGTGTAATCGTATAAGATATGCTTTGTATAAAAATCCATACAAAAAAAATATATATTTACAAAACAAGATGGCCGGTTGGTTACGAAATCGGTCGGCCATCGAAAGGTTACATCTTCTGGAAAGTCCGTTCGACCACTTAAAAATAAAATCAAAACACTAAAGTTCACAGGTCAGCGAGTGCCCCCTATCTTAGACTTGTGTAAGCTTAATCAATATTGTGAAAAATTCAATTGACCAAAATGGTTGCGGAGACAATATGAGAAACATTCAAATCAAAAGCAGTCAACATTTTCACAGGGTCCTCGATTGCGAAGATATTCGAGGTGTCACTGGAGAAGTTCTGAAATTCTTCTACAGTTGCAGTTCCCCGGCAGTGCCCCGACAGTGCCCCGGCAGTGGGACAAACAAACAAACATCAACCGTAAAAATACATCATAAATTACACTCTTGAAAAATTCAAAATCCTTTTTACGTCGTGTCTATCTTTTATTCTATTTACCTCCAACAAGATTTATAACTGTTCAAAAGTCAAAGCTCTCCTCCACATCGCCGCCACTGGTGGTGGCCAACTCCTCGCGGCTGGAGGCGCCCAGTCTCCGGAAGACGGGCTCCGTGTCCCCGCTGGAGAAGTCGCCCTTGTCCGCCTTGGCCAGCGAGTGCGTGCTCACCAGGACGCACTTGCAGTCCACGTGCTTGTCCAGCTTCTCCGCCGAATACTTGCCTTCTCGCTGCCCGCCCAGCTGCAGCGGAACCGTGTGACCGTTCTCGTCTTCCAACAAGAAGTAACCCGCCGGGATCCGTCCCCTCTGTCCCTCGCTCTTTGTATGCACCAGCTTCCTTCCGGGAGTGGAGTCCTGTCTGTATTTGGCTGATTTAACCGTCTTTTCAAGGTCGTGAGAGCGTTGGCGAGAGTGCCCTTTGTGCCGGCGTTCCACCGTGTCGTTCTTTGCGTCGATGTCTCTGTATTTAGTCAACATCTTATCTTCGCGCCGGACGGGATGCTTGTCTTGCTGGCACAGAGTCTCGTCGCTGGATTCAAAGGCCAGGGAATGGGTGGATTTCTTCTTCCTCTCCGTAGTGTGGTGCTTCCTCGGCAGCGTGTCTGTCTCTGTCAGTTTGGCTTCGCTCCCGGAAGACTGGTTGAGCAGGGCCTGGCTGATGGAGAGGTAGTTGTCGGTGTTGGCACTGATGAAATGACAGAGACTTCCGTTCTTATTGCGGGCGCCGCAGTTGGCAATCTGGACCATGTCTTCTGCAGAGATCTGCAGAGGAGTCTTGCGTGCATCCATGAGAGGGGACTTGGTGGGGTTGCAGCTACGCACGGAGACGCTGATGTCCCTGGTCTGTCCTACATCCAGGGAGAGGTGAAACTCCCCGGCGGGATCTATGTTAAAAGATCCCTGTCGCTTCATTTTGGCACTCTTGGCTTGGTGTTTCTTGGAGGACCGTCGGTCCACGGTGAGGCTGTCTATCCTCTTAGGAGCCTTGTTCTCCCGCCACTCCTTCCCTTGCATGCGTAGTTTGATAGCCGCCGTAATGGCGTCGCTATTTTCTTCGGAGGTGGAGCTCGTAATGCTGTTCTTTTTCTTAGTGAGCCTCTGTTCTGTAAGAACAAGATACGGATAGGGATGCTTGGTGGTATGCGTCGCAACGGGGCTCTTCTCCGCACTATCTGAACTGTCATTCTTCATTGGCGGCAGCACGAGTTGCGGCGGGCCCCGATACTCCGTGGTGTGCCTCCGCGCCATCTTATCACTCCTCTTCGCCTCGACGCTTTGCATCCGATTAGAATTATCCTGCAGCGGGCGATTATAGACCTTCTCCTTATCGAGCAGCATCTCCTTAGAGCTGTGCGCCACCGGGGGTTTCACGACGGTGAGCTCCTTCAAGGCCTTGGCCATGTCGACGTAATGATTGGGCGTGGTCTTTTTAACGACGGGTTTTATGAAGTTTTTATTGGAGCCATCGGATTTGAAGGAGTTGATGCTATCGGCGTCGTTGGAGCATTTGGACATGGCCTCGTAGACGCGGGGAACGGTGGGCTCGGCAACGTCCAGCTTGAAATACTTGCGTTCGGCTTTGGGTTTGACACTGGGGAAATCGGTTTGGAGAAGGTCGATGTCGCAGAGGTACTTGGTGCGCTGCACGGAAGGTCGGGTGAGGGCGCGGACACCGCTGGGCCCGATGGTATTGCGGCCGATCTCCTGCAGGAAGGCCTGGTAGGCGGGGTCCTTGTGGCTGCCCACCTGGTCCTGCGACTGCTGGCGCGCCTGCGACTGGGTCTCCTGGCGATGCAGGCGGTCTCGGTACAGGTGGATGTCCTCGTAGCGGCTGAGGTTGAAGGAGTGGTACTGCTGGGTCAGGGGGAGGGGCGCAGGGGGAGCGGGCGGGGGGGCGGGCTGCATGGGCAGTCACAGTTTTAGCTCGTTGGCTATCTTGGAGGCAATGTTCTTGAATCCTATGCTCGTGCCTGAGAAAAATAAAATTATCATTAATTCATTTATTTATTTACTATTTTATATGCCCATGGAGCTTTTACATTTCGTAAGGGGGATTACAGTTTTTAAACAATTGTTAGTAATAATAACCGAATGAACAAATCTTTACTTACATACAAGCACTAAAACAACGATTGCATACAATAATAATTACTTACAATCGTTTACAAATTAGATTTAACAAAAAAATAGCCTAAAGTTATCAGAAACAATATTTCGACATGAAAAAATTGATTAGGTAAGTTTTAAACATTGCATTTGTCATGTTAATATCACTTGTATATTCATTTGGTAAACTATGTAGTTGACGAATTGGAGAGTTTGCTTCTTAATTTGTTTGTGAAAGGTGACATTGAAAAAGGTCCGTTATGCTTGGTTTGTTGTGTAGGTACCCCCTTAAGTTGACAATTTATAATTTGAAAAAAGAAACATAAGTCGTTTATCTTTCTTCTTTCTTCGAGTATGTGAATTTTTAAAGTTTTTAATAAGATGTGTAGTTTATTTCTTCTAAGGGAATATATAATTTTAAATTAATGAAATGTAAAAATTTTCGCTAAATTCTTATGACATTTTTAATGTGAATTTGACAGAATGAATGACAGGAACGCATTAAAGTTTTTAATGGTTCTCAGCAAAAATCCAAATGTTTTCATACTGTTATTAATTGTTTTTGTGTTTTATTCGTAGAACCCCATTTAATTTCTTTTTTAAATATAATGTAAATCGTATGTAAAAAAAATTAAATTAATAATAATATTATTAAATTTGATTTAAATAAAAAAAATAATTTATTACTGCTGTTTGTAATGTGATTTATGTGGTGTACAAATTCTAGTTTATAAAAGGAAAATTTTAATTGAGAATGGTGAATCTGTCAACAACGGCCGATAACTAATATTTGATCCAGTCTTGGGAAGTTACAGTTGTTTGCACAATGTCCTAGTGAAATATATACTATTTGGTTTGTTTGTTTGGTTGGTAACCGTACTGACCTGATATTCTCTTGAAGCGGACTCCATTGAGCGAAAGGCGCGGCAGCTTGCAGACTTCTATCTCCCACTGGACCAGGCTGTCGGTGTTGGGGTCCCCGTGCACGCAGAGGAGCAGGAACCTTACAGAAAACCACCCATCAATTAGTCAACACTCCAGTTGTACAATAATGGTAACTCCAGAAGGCTGGGATATGCCGAAACGCACAGTGGCGTAACCGGTGGCAGTTCATGGCCTATATATATCGTTGGGAGTTCAATCGGAGATTAAAAAAGTGAGAAAAAATTCTTTATAATTCTATATTAAAAATAATACTATGTGCTCTTCTCCAAATTATATATATTTTTCCTTGGATCTAAAGCAATTTCATCACATCACTGCACCAGAGATTAGCGACCTACCAACAAGATACAATTCGATGATTCATTAAAACGTCCGTGGCTTTATGTCGTAGTTTACATAAATTTGTGAAACTTTACTATTCGTTTTATTTAATATTAAAAAAATATATCTATTGTCTTTTGCAAAATACTATTTACAATTACAAATTTTTTATTAACAAATCTTCATATTTATGCGCACACGGTTGCTATGCAGATTCCGAAGGATTGCACGTTCCCTGCCAAACCACCATGAGAATGACAACGTATGAACTATTTCTTAGGACAGAATTGGAATTCATTTCGGACTCGCTCTCGGACAGTATTACCAATACGGACAGGTGAATTTGAATGGCGTGCTGTAAAGCGTGGTAAAATTATGATACACGTTTGTTTTATTTTCTTAACTTTTTTGATAGTTCACTGCATAAATAAATGCACGTTAGAGAAAACCGCCCCTAGTTGAAATGGCCGTTCTTCCCAACTTTTCGAATGATCAATCTGAGGCACCGATCAGCCAAGTGTTTTGTTGAGCAATGCTACTTTCACCTGTTTCTGAGCATTTTTTATTGTTGATCATACCCGCCCACTCACATAAAATGACATCAAAGTTAAAACTTCAAATCTTAAATGACAGACAGGGTGGATGCATGTCCCCGATATTGTTCAACCTTTACATGGACGAACTAACTGAAAGGCTAAACAACGCAAGGGTAGGCTGCCACATCGGAGGGCAGTGTCTGAACAACATCAGTTATGCGGACGACACGGTACTAATGGCACCGTCTACAAGAGGGCTGCGCCTTCTCCTGAAGATCTGCGAAGAGTTTGCTGAAGAAACAAACATGTCTTATAACCCCAATAAAACAGCTCTGTTGGTCATAAGATATAGACAAGGCCCGACCAGTATTCCTTCAGCTACTCTGAACGGTGTGATCCTGAAGATGACTGAAGAAACCAAATACCTAGGACACATAATCACCAGTACTCTGATGGATGATGATGACATTGATAGGCAAGGACGAGCTCTCGGCGTAAAATCGAATATGCTCAGTAGAAGATTTTGCCTTTGTAGTACCGCTGTGAAAAGGACTCTCTTCCTTGCCTTCTGCGCAACGTTGTACACCTGCGAACTCTGGGCAAACTTCAAAAAGAGTAGTATGGAAAGACTTCGTGTACAGTATAATAACGCCTTCCGCATAATGTTTGGCCTCCCCAGATACTGCAGCGCTTCCAGTATGTTCACGGAGGGGCGAGTTTCCGGTTTTGCAGCCCTTATAAGATCCAGGGTGGCTGGAATGAGGGAAAGAATAAACAGCTCCAGGAATATCCTCATCATGGAAGCCCGCCTCAGTCCAGCCTCCAGCATCGACGCATACTGGAGAAATATATTGTCCCTTCATAATATAAATGCCGCAGCACCTTAAAGGATTTATTTTCATATACTTATTTAGTTAAAATCATATTTTTTAATTTTAATTTTAGTTTTATGTAGTGATGTATCACCATACAATTATAATTATTATAATTATTTTATTTTTTAAGCTTTTGTACATATTTTGTATATTTTTTTATAACTATTGCATGTATATTGTTGTATGGAATGTGTGGGACTGCACTAACCTCCCCACATACCGGAATAAACATTTATTATTATTATTATTATTAAATTAACATAGACTAGTTAACATTGTATTTATTAAGAATAACTTTTATTTTCAAAATTGTTTAATTAAATATAATATTTCAACTAGAACTACTCGATTTAAAATTTTATTCAATTGCAACACTAATTTCAGCACTGAGTCATTCAAAAAATCTCTTGTACCTAGACTTCACGCAGAAGATAATACTTTTTCAGACATAGTAGATATGTTCAACTGCTCGGAATACAAATACAAACAGACGATTATTGCATACATCTTCAACAATTATTAATATATGTATCTAGAGTATACGTATCAGTGAATGTGAGGTATGTTTTAAATATTCGCCTCTGTAGCTAATTATTTGGAATGGTATTACACTATGTTATTCCTGTATTTGTTCGTGAGACAAATGAAATATTTAGTTGTGGTATTTCATGAAGGCTATCTATTTTATCCATGTACCTACTGTGATGTGTTTTGCACCTGTGTGACTATTGTAACTAGCTAAATATGTAAAAGCCCATATAGGGCGTATATAATGTAATAAATAAATACAGATCATTTGTTTTAAAAACTTATAAATGAACCAATATTTTATATTTTGCAAACTTATGTTAAAAATATGTTGATAAATAAGGTGTTAGCTTCAATTTTGCTAATGCAACAAAAGTACGTTAGTTTCGTAAATCTAACGTTTCTCCTCTGTGAAAAACAAGTAAACAAGCCAAAACGTACCTTATAATAAGCGGAATAAGGTAGTATCTCTTCAATTTTATTTAAAATATTAAAAAAAACATGTTTTTGATATTCGAAAACGGTTATCATTAAATATTTGAATTGCGAAAAATAGATCGCGAACTAAATGAAGTTTGACATTTCACTGACATCTGTTCACTCTGTTGGCACCTTTTATAACTAGTGCTCTGTTGAGCGGAGCTTAATCCAGTTGAATTTATCTCCCGACTTGATCGGAAATTTATCGTTACTTAATCGAGAGTCGCATTGGGAAGAACGTAGTTGTGCATTTGAACAGTGTTGAGGCAAAATTTCGGTTGCTCAGTAGGAATGGGATCAACAGCCGTAAGACTTAACTTCTAAAAACTGTTTGACGACATGTATGTATTGTGCTGTCAGTTACCTTTCCCTCTGTTCGTAGTCGCAGTTATTGGCGTCCAGCACCTTGCGTATCTCGGCCATGATCTCGTTGGCATCGCGCGGGGAGGTGGTCTTCATGCTCCAGGTGAAGCGCAGGGAGCGCGGCTTCACCTGCTCCTCGTTTCCCCCCTGACTGAAATCAGAACTACTTCTCAACGTTCAAGAAACCGCAAAGAAAACAAACAAACTAATTAAAAAATTGGACCGAAACAAAACAAACAAAGTAAACAATGGAACCACCAAACAAACGAACCGATAGAAGCGTGTTGTGCGACCAAAATAAGGTAAATTTTATCTTACTTCGTGTGAAATATAAAAAAACAAATTAAATATGGAGCCAAAAGGTCTTACGTAAATAAGATTTCTTTCAAATCGATATAATTCACACTTCTAGAGACTTTTTGTTCAGAGATTGGCATCAAATTGGTAAAGACGATAATTAAAAAAAAAACTATTTAAGAGCCAGCACTCAAAAATGGCCCTAAACACTACTTCAAGCAATACTACAAATGATTTATCTGTAAATTTTATACGGGTAGTTAGGAAAATGTGTAAGTTTTCGAAAGAGAAAAATCCTCAAACTGTAATCTTTTAAATTCTATGAAATACATACTATATATACTAAAATGTCTAAAAATAGGTGTATTTCAAAAACCAGTGAAAGCAATTTTGAACTTTTTACCTAAAATTCCAGTACGTATTTCATATAGAATTTAAAAGATTACATTTTGCGGATTTTTGTCTTTTGAAACCTTACACATTTTCCTAACTACCCCTACAGAATATACAGATTCATTATTTGTAGTATTTTTTGCATTAGCAGACTTCAAAGTGTGCATTTTTGGGTGCTAACTGTTAATGTAATTAAGTATTGAAAATAACATCAATAAAAATATGAAACCGAAGACACAAAAAATAAAAAAAAGTGGTCGCGACTTCGAGTCAACTCGGAAGAAAGAAAGACGAGAGAAACTCAGAACCTCTAGTCTATCCGGGAGCAACATCTCTGCCTTTTCTGTGTCTTCTTCTGTCTCATGTTTTCATCGAGTTATTGATATTATTTTCACAATAAAAACTTAAACTTTAATAAGTTAAATATGATTTAATATTTTGTTTAAGTTTAATGATAAAAATTATATAAAATTACAACTTAAACTTTATCTTAAGATTAATATAGTTGCATGCTAGAAGCGCTAAAATTTTGCTAGCAAGAAAATATTGCAGCAGAAACATTATATTCATAAATTTAAAACATGCAAAAATACTATGTCAGAGTTACACTTAACTCATTTGCAAAAAGAGATGATGTATTTCTGTTGAATAGGGTAACTAAAATAGTCATAGAATATCTTTTATTCCGTAAAAAATTTTCGCATTGTTTCATTCGTACATTCGTCGAGTTTTTAGATGAATTATTCCTATAAACATAAAGAGACGACCACAAAAATGGAAAAACACAATTTGGATGGATCGGGAATTCAGTGACAAATTAAAGTTTAGAGAGAAATAAGAAAACAGACAGAAAAAATGTGTAAATGTGTTGGTTGTATAAAACTGGAATAAAAGCAAAAACCCATCCTTAACCTGTGAAACTGCAGTAAAAATCTATCCTTAACTTGTACTGGAATAAACCCACCCTTAATTTGTGAAACTGCAGTAAAAACCTACCCTTAATTTGTGAAGCTGTAATGTAAACCCATCCTTAACTTACGATACTGCAGCAAAAACCCATTTGTAACTTGTGCAACTTAAAAAAACCCATCCTTTACTTGTGAAACTGGAATAAACACATCCTTTATTTGTGAAACTGCAATATAAGCCCACCCTTTTTATGAAGCTGTAGTAAAAATCCATCCTTAACTTGTGTAACTGCACCATATGCCCATCCTTAATTGTGAAACTACAGAAAAAATCTATCCTTAACTTGTGAAACTGGAATAAACTCATCCTTAATTTGTTAAACTGTAGTAAAAACCCACTCTTAATTTGTGAAGCTGTAATAAAAACCCCTTTCTTTACTTGTGCAACTGGAGTAGAAACCCATCATTAACTTGTGAAACTGGAACAAACCCTTCCTTAACTTGTGAAACTTCAATAACTCGTGTGTTGGTGTATGTCATGACAGAGTTAATGAATAAATAAACAAATAAAACAATATAGAGAAAACAAAAGAAATAAATAATTACCCGAGCACAGTTTGGGGGCTGGCACCCGACACGCTCTTGGGGCCGCTGCCGTCCATAGGTCTACAACAGATCAAACAAACCGCACCTCATCAATCCACTGCTCTAGGTCTACATCAGACCCGTAGGTCTACAACGGGTCAAACAAACAAACCAACCCCACCTCAATCCGCTGGTTAGGTCTACAACAGGTCAAAACCGCACCTAAATCCACCGCTCTAAGTCTACAACAGACCCGTAGGTCCACAACAGTTCAAACAAATGCACCTCATTTCAACAGACGCATAGGTCAAACAAACCACACCTCAATCCACAGGTCTAGGTCTACAACCAATCCGACTTCCCAACATTACTAGATCCTGGCATATTGGAACCATGTACAGATAACCAATACATCATTCGGTTTAAACAAAAAAACAAAAAAAACATTGTAACGGTTAACGGCGAAATTGATGTAGGCACTTTCTTAGTAAATTTTACACAGTATTTTTATGTATTCCAAAATATTTTCAATCCGCAATTCTCCCTGCCTACAATTATGGCCAAATGGGGTGATGGTTAGTTAATAATTAGTTACAAATAAGAACACAACTAAATTAGTGCGTTCATCATAAAATGTTAAAATATATATGCAAAGAATTTTTTTAAATTAAGTGTGGCCATTTAGAAGAAGCGTATAGCATTTATTATTTTTGAGTTGATCTAATGAATACATTTACGAGTATGTTTTGTAATTTAGCAAGACATCACATGACTGCTCTGTTCTTGTAATCTTCTCTTCAAACTCTCAAAAGAAATTTTACTTTAACATCCGAGGTTAAACACAGAGGATGGTGATTGAAGATGAAGTTGTACGTTTAATAAGTGATTGGAAAAGTTCAAATCAGTTAGTTTATAAGATTTGAGGGGATGAATTCACTTTTAGGTGAGATATATGTGATTTGGGAGAATTCAGTTTTAAGTGAGTTTATAAGTGATTTGATAGGATGAATTCAGTTTTAGGTGAGTTTGTATGTGATTTGAGAGGATGAATTCAGTTTTAGGTGAATTTATTTGTGATTTGAGAGGATGAATTCAGTTTTAGGTGAGTTTATATGTTATTATTTTTATAAACAATAATTATTAATCTAAAACACTCATCCAAATTGAAAAAAACTTTCCGAGCAAAGATAAATGTCGCCGGCAGGACTCGAACCCGCACCCTTCTAATGTCCGGTTGTCATCTAACCTATATACTAGTGTTCTATTAAAATGGAACACTAGTATATATTGATTAACTTGGCGGGTTTGCGATAAGCCGACGTAGCTCAACGGTAGAGCATCTAACCGGACATTAGAAGGGCGCGGGTTCGAGTCCTGCCGGCGACATTTATCTTTGCTCGGAAGGTTTTTTCAATTTGGATGAGTGTTTTAGATTAATAATTATTGTTTATAAAATAATAATTGTTACCCTTTGCGCTATGCACAAAAATCTTGTCTTAAGTTTTTAAGAACTTTAGTTTATCAATTAATAGAGTTTATATGTGATTTTGAGAGGATGAATTCAGTTTTAGGTGAATTTATATGTGATTTGAGAGGATGAATTCAGTTTTAGGTGAATTTATATGTGATTTTGAGAGGATGAATTCAGTTTTAGGTGAATTTATATGTGATTTGAGAGGATGAATTCAGTTTTAGGTGAATTTATATGTGATTTTGAGAGGATGAATTCAGTTTTAGGTGAATTTATATGTGATTTGAGAGGATGAATTGGTTTCAGGTGAGTTTATATGTGATTTGAGAGGATGAATTCAGTTTTAGATGAGTTTATATGTGATTTGGGGGAATGAATTCTGTTTTAGGTGAGTTTATAAGAAATTGGAAACAATGCCATAAGTTTGAGAAGTTATGAATAATTTTAGATGATTCTATTACTTTGGAATGGATTTTCACGAAGTTGATAAATAAAATAACCAAAAAGATACAATTTATCATCTTATCTTCGGTATAATGAAAATATCTTTTCGGAGGAGACTTTGAAACTTTATTTTTTAATATAAAAAAATTGATTTGATAATAATTTTATTTTAAGCATATAATTCCTGAAATAAGAGACATAAAGAAACTTGGGCAAAAAAAACTGCAAAAAATAGTGAGTTATTATGAAATGTATTAAAAACAAAAAAAAACATTAAGGTGTTACGAACACAATTATTCAGTTAATTTGTCATTAACTAGTGCAAACAATTCAACAAATATTGCATTCAATAAAATAAGGTTAACACAGACGAGAATATTATTTTTGAACAGTGTTATTATAAACACACAATCGTAAATTTTTTGCTGTTAGAATATTTTAGAAAACACAACAATTTGCAACAGAAAGTTATAATACAGGTATACCGCTGATAGCTCCATTGTAACCTCCCCAACTAGTTAACCATCACGTCATTTCACCGCAGGGGCAGGCAGAGAGGATGTACCGCTACACGGCTCTGTCTCTGCACACACTACTTGCTTCATTTGCATTCAAACATACTTTTCTGTTGTACTAACCCTTGACATAAACTACTATCACGGTGTTTATCCGAGGGAGTAGGCAGAGAGGACAAACCGCCAAACAACTCGATCTTGGCATACACTTCTTGCTTCATTCACATTCATTCATTTTCTTCTGACTTCTGACTTGGCCCAACTCAAGTATTTGATTCACTTGATCGTGCCATGTCTTCCTCGGGCGTCCCCGACATATATTCTCCTAACACTCCTTTCTTCATTCATTTGCCCTACATTGCCAAACCATCTTCATCCCTTTCTTAATCTTACTGATTACGCTTACTTCTGCCTTGCATTCTTTACGAATCTCAACATTTTTCACACAATCATAGATGGTTTATCACACATTCGCCTCAGAGATCTCATTTTTACAGCATTCAGTCTATTTTCATCTTTCCTCTGCCAGTTTAATGCCTCACTGCCATATAAGAGGGTTTGTATCGGCACTCCATTGTGAATTACCCTTGACCCTTGACATGATCCGACCCAAGTATTTGATTCACTTAAACATGCCACGTCTTCCTCAGGCATCCCCGATTTTTTCTTCCATTCACTTGCGCGTCATATATTCTCCTAATACACCTTTCCCTGTCCGTTAAGCACCCCTTTCTTAATTTTGTAGTCATTTTGCATCTCCATATTCGTAATAAGGTTGAACATGGTTTTACTGCGCATACATGCAAATGTTTTACTGATCTCTGCGTGAGGGACAATCTTACTCAGAAGCAACTCACGCTCAGGTCGGCCAAGTCTGGTGCTTCGAACAGACTGGATGAACACTCTCGTATGAATACTGCAAAATTGTCGATCTCATTTTTACTCAGTCTACTATCATTCTTCCTTTGCAAGTTTCATGCCATATGTCAGGGTTGGTATCAGCACTCTTTTGTAGAATGATAGCTTCAATTCTTTCAACAACTTTTCATTAGGGACTACTCCATTCACCCTTCTCTTAATATCCTCTCCTCTCCCTCTTTCTGACAAACGAGCTATGTAACAGAAAGAGACATTCCAATTGAGCTCTCAGCGACAGGACCACATGAAGCAAATTAGCAGTTTTTTATGTTATTTAGTGAATTTCCAGAAGACCGGCAAAGCATTCCTTTTAATGGAAAGTTCTCACCCTACGAACCTTTTTCTCATGTCCGGATGGGAGAAAATTCTCCCTTTTGTCGAAGGACCATCGCCGAATATCGACAGACTGCTCATGGAAAAATTGGGATAGATAATAAGTGAATCGGACAGAAAATTGAGTTAGAGCATAAATTATACATAACTTAACTTTTACATTTAATGAGAAGATTTGATTTTTTTGGAAAATGGATCTCTAATGAAATGATGATTTTCTTGGAATTAATAAGAACATCAATTAGGTATTTTTTGTTATTGTTGATTAGGATGATTTTTAGAAAGTAGAAACAAAGGTGAGTATTTTGTTAATAAGTTGTGACAATAGTAACAACGAAATGAAAAGCAAAAAATTGTTGAAAAAAAAACATTGAGTAGAAAAATTACTATTAGAGAAAAAATTAAATATAGTAAATGGATTTAGCAACATTGATGAAAAATATGTACCTAAATCAATGTTCGCGAATAAAAAATTAGTTTCGTTATATTTTTGATTATTTTGAAAATGAATCTATAAGTTTATTATTATTTAATAATAAGGAAACTCCAGTGAAACATATTATGGCTTAAAAATAATACATTCATAAAGACAGCCGATCAAACGCCCATTCTGAATATATAAGTTTTATTACGTATAAAATTATAGGTGGAATTAATAAATCATTATTTAAAAATTAATGAAATAATCAACAGATCAAAACACCCTGTTTGGTTGGCATCATTAGATCGGCGGCTTCTGACGTCATGCAGATAAAAATTAATTAAACCCCAACAAATCAAAACGTCCTGTTTGTTTGGCATAATTGGATTGGCGGCTTCTGATGTGATGCAGATATTCATTCTTGTTTATGTATGGAAATTTTTATGCGTCGATTTTGTTTTGATAATAAGCATGAACCTTTTTTTTAGTTCTGGCGAAATTTTAAGTTAATTGGGTGACTTTGATATAAACCCGCCCACCCAAATTTCGTGCGTTATGGTGGGCTTCGAAAAATTAAAATGAACTTTTTTTAAATATATATGTATACTATATACTGGTATTATAGTTAGAAGGACAATAAAAAAAAATGGACTGGAGTTCCTTACTGTTCGCTTTACTAACTAGAGTTCAGTAATCCATTACATTTTGTGTGGTCATTGTTATTGCAGCAATTCATCTAATTTTATGTGGTTATTGCAGTCGTTCATTAAAATGGTTGTGGTAATTGCAGAAATTATTCATTAAATTGTTTGTGGTCATTGCGGCAATTTCACTAAAATGTTTGTGGTTATTGCAGCAATTCATTTAATTGGTTGTGGGTATTGCAGTCGTTCATTAAAATGGTTGTGGTAATTGCAGAAATTATTCATTAAATTGTTTATGGCGATTGCAGCAATTTTACTTAAATGCTTGTTTGTGGTTATTGCAGCAATTCATGTAATTGTTTGTGGTCATTGCGGCAATTTCACTTAAATGTTTGTGATCATTGTGCAGCAAATTCACTAAAATGTTTGTGGTCATTGCAGCAATTCACTTAAATGCTTGCGGTCATTAAAATTGGTCATAAATTTGCCAGTTGGTTGTTGCATCAATTTGAAAATTTATAGCATATAATTAGGTAGTTTCTTAGATACTGCCATAATACCTTATAATGAGAGGGGTAAACTTTATTTAAATAGAGACTAAAATAATAAATGTAGTATTTATACACATGTTAATTGAAATAAAAGTCATGTAGTTTGCCAAAACATTTTATTTTTAAATTCAATTTCTATTTATTTAAGTTTTGTCAATACATACCCAGAGTGCCTTTTAAATCTATAAAAAAATATATTTTACTCTATATACGGAAATTAATAATTAAAACAAAATAGAGAAATTATAGCTTGTAGATGGACATTTTTTTTTTTTGAAAAACAGACTGAAAAAAAAAAGTTTTTTTAAAAAGCACTCTTAAGTATTTTAAGATACATTATGACACTAGTTCAAAGGTAAAAAATAAAATACTTAAATTTTATTTTCAACAATTCTAACTAGTCATTATTTTTTTTTAACAAATGACAGGAAAATTTATATTTAAAAACAAACAAAAAAAAACAGTAAATATGTTTTAAACCATTTTTACCAAATGAATTGGTATATATGAACTGAAAATAATGTTAATTAAAAAAAAAAAATTATATTTATTTTAATATCAAGTTGATTATTTATGATTTTTTTTCTAACTATACACTCCTAGCCTCATTCAGGCGACTAAAAAAACATTATATTTTCAAAATCTGCCTCAGATATTTTTTTGAAAAAGGAATAAATATTTCCAAATCCGTTTAAAAAAAAAAATTGACAAGGAGAATGAAATAATAATAAAGTGTTTGCATTACGATTATAATTATATTATACAAATTATTTTTACTATCAAATATCTAAATGTACCGTTTTAGTTAGGTGGCAGTTCCCGTGCAAAAGAAACCTCAAGGTTTCATTTTGCTCGGTATGAATAGCCGATGGTCCTCGAGAGAACTACAAAATTTGCTCAGAATGGGATGCGATAATTGACCTTTATTTAATTATTGACAAAAATGACTCAACTGAGCAGACAAATTTTTTTCCTACAATTTTGCAGAAATAGGAGACCGTCAAACACAAAATGATAATCCCGGTGAACTTTACTAAAGAAACTGGACTATTGTCGAGGGGATACTGTGAAGCTGCGCTTACGGGACCTATGCAGACCGTCTCGTTAAAACTATTGTAGGAGATAATACTCTATTGAAGATTCCCTTATGATAGTCAACATCCAACAGGAAACAGACTAGGAGGCCCCTATTCTGGTTCTTTTAAAATCTTTTTCCTTAGGCTTAAAGACTTCTTTCTTAACCTAAAAAAATCCTAAACAGATTGTTGAAGAGATTATTTCAAAACATAAATTGATGAAATATCTTCAAGTGACACAAGGTTTTGAACCAAAACTTTTAAAACAATTACATTGCATTTTAATCAATTTTATTTTTAAAGAGCATAAATACACCTTTTAAAGGAGAATTACGTTTTGTAAAAAGGTACCTACCTCACTAGATAGTAATGGTAAAGACCCTTTTGTTCTGTCATTACTTCTAAAAGTGACATTTGCCGCCGTGGTATATCTATGCCACCGCCTGGCGTTGGGCATTGTTTTTGCTTGTTACATTGTTAACTCATAATTAACATTGTTTGTTAGATAAATTTATTTAATATTGAGTTTTTCTCTTGTTAAAACTACGCAAATATTGATATATTCAATGAATGTCATTCGCTGAATGACAGCTGTCATTGGAGAGAACCAGAACCGCAGTTAAGCAAGAAGTCTTTAAACCTAAGAAAAAGGAAAAGGAATTTTTCTTAAAAATAACGGTAGTAGGCCTTCAGGAGAAGAATATATAAAATTATCTCTGCATAAAATAATTAATATCCCATTCTAAGCCATCCGTAGGTTCCATCGATAATTTTACCACTAACACCGAACTACAATTCAAAAACTAGTATTTACAAAGTCACTTTAGTTAAAACAAAAACGGAAAGATATAAAGTTTTGTTAGTTGTTTCGATAAACAAACTACATAGCTGCAGTAGATTTTTGTTTTGTCAAGTTATTTAATTTTTACTTTTTAATTGTTTTAAACAATAAATAATATAATTTTCACTTTCAAAATGTTGCGGAAAATGACAACAAATCTAGCGGACCAGATATTATTTTATAGCAAATTTATTCTTAGGTACCCACAGCACTAATTACTCACATTATATCCCTAATTAAACCAAAAAAAACATAATAATATTATTAAAAGACCCATTTCGATCATTATTTTGTGGAGGAAAATTAACAAAGCATATATTTTTATCTCTGCAGTCTATAATTCTGTATAAATGAAGTTGCGCTTATTTATAAACAGCAACAATAATTATTTAATTGAACAATTAAAACGTTGAATGCTAGGTAGGTATCCCGTGTAGAATAAAATCTTTTCGATTTTCCACACAAAAAAATAATGAAAGAGTCAACAAAAGAAAATATGTAGCAATAATAAACATAAAAAATCTTTGAATTTAAAACTGTTCAATTCGTAGTTACTTCAATTAATAATATTGTTAGACTTTTGAATTTCTTTTTTTCTTCTCGAGTTAGTCTTTTCCTTACAGCGCAATCAAGGCAATAGAGTTGAAAAATACAACGCTATTTGCATAATGCAATAAAATTCCAATTTTCTACACTCTTAAGCGTCTGCTCTGATGTTGAACAATGCAGGCCTGTATTAAACGTTTGCTAGAGGAGTGAGGAAGAGCAACACATAATGCCCCAAAAGTCAAACAATATAATACTGTAACATATACGTTTTTGGTGAGCATCTTAAATCATACCATATTATATTAATTTCAAAGGACTAGCCATAATAGTGACTAATTATTATTTTATAAATTTAAATTTTGCTGTTATTAATTGTTTTTGTGTTTAATTCGTAGAACTTCATTTAATTTATTTTTTTTAAATTTAACATAAATCAAAATTAATAATAACATTATTAAGTTCTGCAAGTATTTTTAGTTTTTATTATTGTGACGGGTGTTTCGGTGGCCTTGAACGCCGAAACAGCTGTCACAATAATAAAAACTAATAATGCTTGCAGAGAACTTAATAATAACATTATTAAATTTGATTTACATTAAATTTTTAATAATCTCTGTTGCTTACCAAAGAGTTCTGGGTTCAAATTTTAAACCCAAACGAAGGGTTATTTTTAAGTCGCAAATGAAACAGTTTTAAAATCAAAGACAACAAAAAACATATCATAAATAATAATAATAATAATAGCCTACTTTTATATTGCAAATAAATTTATAAACAAACATTTATTTTAAAAGTCTATTATTTTAAACTTAGAAAGGTAATAATATGCAAATGCCTACGTCTTCATTAGATTTTCCCTAAATTTTATAAGAAATAAAGTAGAATGTCTCCTCTTAAAAATATAAACCTTATTCAGCACTTCACTTTATAAAATACAAACGTTTAGTTTAGTTTATACACACAAATATTAATTTATACCACTTTTTATATTGAAGTACTTTTCACGCCATTTTTTGTTTTTGTTTTGTTGTCGTATCGTCGATTCACTGTCTTTTATTACAATAACACATTAAAAATAATAATAACAAGTAATTGGGAACCAAATAACATATTTGATAAGCGTTAAACATTATTCGCGCTTGATAATCTATGACTTTTCAATATCCTATCGTAACGCATTCAGAATTTTTAAAATATTAAAAAACATCAAATAAAATTTTTAAAGTGATAGAATTCTTCACGTATACGACAAGTAAACCTAGAAAAATGTTTTTAGTGCAATCTTAGAATAAAAGTTTTGCATAATTACATAAAAATACTCAAACATATTATGACAATTTATCATAATAATCTCTGTTGGGTTGTATTACGCAGAGAGCGCAATAATCAACTTGCATATTCATATTCATACAAAGTTTAGAGATCACCATTCGAATCCGCCAAATAAAAAATCATTTCACTAGCCTTCCATTTTTCATTCACTCTTAAATTCTCAAAAAACGAAGCTTTCCTTTCTAAATCTTTCAAACGATTCGCTTGAAAAACATATTTTTTTAAATTCAAATCTTGTCTGTCAACTTCTTGAATGGAAGTAAATAATTAAACACGGGTTGAACGCAAATAATTTCTTAATAAAATATCAATTTAACCCTTTTTTAGCTTAACATTAAAGTAACGGCACTTTCAAGAGACGAATTAAAAATAAATTACAGATTTCAACAAAAATGTTTATAAAATAAGTAGATTTTGGCTTGTATTTAATGTCATTCTAGGAAATTCATCACGGTCATAAAGTCTTATAAAATTACTTAGTGCACATAGAAATTCACCGAGGGAGCTAGGATACTGCCGCCTCAGGAGACACACATAGCTGTTGAAAGTGAAGCACCAATAGCCGTAGGAAATGTGAACAGTGTGAAGAAATACTCATTCATCTATATGAGGATCAATGTCCCAAATTGATGGGAAACAAGGCTCAGATACATAGCGAGTTAGATATCATATTTAGAAGGAGACATGGCTAAACGCACAATGAAAATGCAGGGGAACTTTATTAAAGGGACTGGACTACTGTCGTAGGAATAAGGTGAAACATGGGAAATAGTACGATGGGCCTATGGCCTGAGTGCTTACGGGAGATATGCAAACCATATCCGTATCAACAATAAAAATAATAAGTCCTTTAAATGCAACTACAGCAAAGGTGACCCGCTATAAAATGCATTAACTGAACGTTCTTACGATAACCTGATTAGAATAACGGAGGACCTTTGGAGATCGTCGGAAGATAATACCAATCTTAAATAAAATGACTTCACCATTAAACTAAGGAAAACGCGTAATAATAATAACGTAGAGCAATAATAAGTAAAAGAAATAAATAATATATTATATCTCATTCGTAAGTTCAGAATGCTGAATCTTTGAGATGGAAAACAAAAATTTAATATCAGTCTGTATCAGTCCTAACTGATTCACAAGATATTTTCAAAAATAACACAAAACGACACATTTTTATAATTTAAACTAATAATTACTATCGTTAAAAATATTTACCATCATACCAAATGGTTAAAATTAAAAAAAAATTGAACACCTTTATTTTAATTTTGTTCTTTTGATTAATCAAAAATAAAGATGAAAAAATATAATAGCTGCCATGAATCGAAAAAAAATCAAGGATAGAAATATTCACGTTGAATTATAGAGTGTGTAATTTCCTTGGAAATGATATTAAATTAAATTGTTATTTGCACAATGTCAAATTCAGAAGTTGTTCCTGCAGGGTTAAGTCTACGAACCTCTGATAGGAGGTTACAAAGGGAGAAGAAGGAATGCAGGGGTAGTGTAATGTTTCCAAAACATTCCTTAAAAGAAATAATATAAAATTTACATACCTAAGATATCACTTCATTGATTGATATATCAAGGATATTTTATGGTATCCCGTCTGCAGAGGATGAGAAATAAACTACATAATGTGCGTTTGTAATATAGGGAACGTGGAAAACTCTTTCCGTATAATGTAACATAGAAATGTAGCTAAAATAAACATTTTGATTGTCACACCATTGACCCATTACTCATTAGTCATTAGTCAGTAATGCCATTCAAAGATCACCTTTCGTAAAACACAAAATAATAATCATACAGGTAAATGTTAGTTATCAAAATATAGTTACTTCAAGTAGGAAGTGTTATTATGGTTTCTGTAAAGAAAAAACAATGAATCGACGTTTGACAAACTATTTACAAAATATCCTCGTAAAATTGAAATCATGGACAAGACAACTTATTTGACATCTCTAAGAGTATTTTTCGGTCGCTTTATATATCCGATTATTATTGATTAGCAACTTTTCTGTGATGTTTTAACCGCTTCTAGCGCCTTTTACATTATTAAAAATGTGGTGACATTCGATTCGCCGATACAAATCTTTTCTATGTCGCTTTCCATAAAATTTCTCCTAAATTGAGTCTCTTTTAATAAACTGAGTTTTAAAACTCAAAATATGGATTGTGTTTCATTCTATTTTATTTTACTGAGGCATTTACACTCAATTAGATAGTGAAAAGTTGAATTTATTATTAAATATTGTTCTAAATCAGTCGTTTTACCGCTTGGAACTTAAATGAGTATATGAGACGCAGTTCGTTCGATGATGATATTGTCTTGTGCGTAAAACACCACTTTCATCGATGGAATTAGTTCTCTAAGCGATGTTCGCAACTGATGAAACAAAGTAGCGCTGTTCGCAAGCGATGATGATTGCTGAAATCTAGAAGAATATCAATTCAAGCAATATTACGAAGCAACTCACGCAGTCGGATAGCTTGTTCATTCGCTTAATTAGTGAAATCGTTCAATCACTGGATTCGTTAACATGTTCGTTCATCGTATGTTTAAGGGTTTACGATCACTGTGTTTGTTTTCATCCACTGAATAAGTGAAATTGTTCATTCGAAATTGACAAACTAGGAGATATGATAAACACTTAACATGCCAATCGCAGGTTTAGTTGCTCATTCACTGCAGTAATAAAACTGTACATTCTCTGATTAGTGAGCTCTTTGATCGGATTGAAGAACAACTCGATTTGACAAACGGTGAACAAATCTTCGATCATATCCGCTGAACATGCAAGTAGTGGGTTTAGTTGTTCATTCACTGCAGTAATGAATTGTACATTCACCGATCTGCAAGCGCTGTGATAATCAACTGAATCGGTGAAATTGTTCGATCGAGGATTGACGAACTAGTCGATTCGGCGAACGGTTAACACTCAGTCGTAAGTTTAGTATAAGTCTGATACGACTTATGTAGAGGATTGTAGCTAGGCATCCGTAGAAGTGGTCCAATTCTCCGTCTGCGATCAGTTGTGATGATTTAACCTGCGATCGAAGGTTTATTGAGTTTTATTGAACAGCGATTGGGGGCCTCCCAATCATTTAGTTCAGTGGGAGACATCGTAGTTCGCTCGCTGAATTATCAATTCACTATTTCCACCCAAAGATGCACAATACTTAAACAAGAAGACGTATCTCACGATTTTGATTTTGGTTAAAACGCAAAACCTAAATTCGAACATCTAAATAAATAATACTTTATTTGCCGCGTTCCCTGTTTCTATCCCATTGACATACAGATTTAAACACGAAATCGGTGAAGGGGAATTTCTTATCGCTTTTTTGCAGACGAATCGATTGTTTGAAATATTTTATATTTACCGTTATTAAAAATCTTTTCAAGGGAAAAATTTTAAAAGCGTGCGTAACAATGATACGAATGTGGTTTTCTTTTTGATAATATCGCTTGAATGGGTTAACGTATGAAGCATATTTGAGATTGGTGAAATAATTTTCATACAAATTTCAGGCTAGCATATACTTATTAATTAATTAATTAATAAATATACTTTGTTTACACCACTTTATAAATATACATAAATATCTACATGTTTCGACAGCAATGCTGTCATCATAAGGAATATATGAACATATTATATTATAGTATTCATATATTCCTGATGATTACAGCATTGCTGTCGAAGCATGTAGATATTTATGTATATTTTTATAAAGTGGTGTAAACAAAATATATTTTTAATTAATTAATAACGACGCCACAAAGTGAATACCAATCGTTTGAAGAAATTATAAACTTTTTTATTTATCTTCTAAAATATTAAATAAATTTTTTTTTAAATGAACTGCTAGGAGTTCCAAGTGGTTCTAATGATCCGAGGTCATCGCCTTTAGTCATTGAAACCTTTTTTAATATTTTACTCATGCAAGTAAAGCAAATACTTTTCAAGGTCATCATGATTATGGCAAGAAAATCACAGGATAAAAATAAATTTTAAATCCCGTAGCTATTACGCACGGCAATTTACAAATGAACATTTAATATTCGAGATGAAGTGGAAAATCTGTATTCCGAAGACGGTAAAACTCTTGAACTGTGAGATTGAGAACCATTAAACTTTCACAGCTTTTCTGTCAATTGAATTTCTAGGTCGATGCAACTATATCACGCTAGTAATGTCATTTCCATCATGAGCGAGAAAATAAGACGAGAAGTCATATTTTCTTTTTTTTTTTTTTAATTGTTCAACAAGTAAAAAGAGCATTTATATCTCAGGGGAAGCCGGGTGAAGTAAAGCTAGTAAATTAGAAAAAAAAATAATACGAAATCTAAAAAGCTACGATTGAAAGAGACGGGGAGAGATAAGTGTGTGCCCTATCCTCTCCTAGGGAGAATTATGTGAATTGCAATTGCTATTTCTAAATACATTAATAAGTCATAAAATCAATAATTATTTTGATTATTTTACATTTGAAGTATAACTAAGTGACTATTTTAATGACCACGACCAATTTTCCTTAAATTTCAACAAAAATTTAAAAGAAAAATTATCATCTATTATTTTGTATGTATTTCTATTGTAATAACTCTTCGATGGTAAAAAATACTGTTTTCGTACAAATCCACTCTTTAATGATAAAATTCATCGTAAAATCTGTAAAATTCAATTCATAAACAAAGAATATCTAAATATAAAAATAATGGTGAAAATCAAAAAACAATCAAAAATAAATAATACTGATGCGCGTGCAATGTTAAAATAAATATAACCTAAGCCTCCAGCAAGCCATAAATTTAAAAAAATTAAAATAAATTTAAAAAAAAAAACGAAAAGATTCGGGACTCTACAAGAATAAATAATTTCCCCAAAATTTCATTTTAAAGTTTCCTTTTTCAAATTGGCCAATTGTATTAGTGTTTTAGTTCCAATCACCAATCTTTCAAAAAAAAAAAATTTTACACCAATTGATTTATTTAAAATTTTCATTTTTTTTGTCATCGAGGGATGCACAATCCTTCTAATTATCTTCACGCATCAGCTCTGCGTAGGTATTTTTTTTCTAAATTTCAATTAAAATATCAGATTTATCTGTGACTCTTCACCAAAAAATTGAGTGTCGAATTCATAAAATATCATCAAAGTTTTTATTTGAAACTTTATATAAACATAATTATTAAATTGTTCCCTAATCAACTAAATGCAAAATGTTTTGCGCCAATACTATTAATTGCGTGATAGTCTTCGCTTAGCCATTATCACGAAATTACGTTCTTTCTCAATACAAGTGAGTTTTCATATATTAATTTAATATCTACTCTAAAAGAGTATATATAATGCTTACAATGTTATCATTGATTTTCAAGAAATACCAAAGGGTGTTAGCAAAACGTTTTGTGCCAAGACTATTAATTGCGTGATAGTCTTCGCTTAGCCATTATAACAAACTTATGTTACTTCTCAAAACAAGTGTTTTCAGATATTTATATTAAAATTCACCCTTTATACAGTACACGTTTTAAAATGTTATATCATTAATTTTTGAGAAAAAAAAAAGTTTTATAGCTATACCTTCCTGTATAAAGTATAATTCTTTTCGTCGGCAATAACTGAACGTCTATTAGTATTATGGATTTTTCTATATTTCAATTGATATGTACAAAATCTTGTTAAAAACTCACCAACGGTGAGCTCTTATGTAATCAACAGACTTTTAAAATATCCATGTACCACGTCAAAAATGAGACAATTTTTTTTTTAATAAATTGGCTATCAAAGTTTTTAACGCAATGAAATCTAGAATCAAAAAATTGTTTTTTTTTTATATTTTAAAGACATTCACAATAAAATCAAACATTATTCGGACGATTTTGGACGTTTTACTACAATTCAGTGCAGAAAATAGGGTTTTAGGACAAAATTCAATATTGGGGACCATGCAAATTTTCTATTTCAAAAAAATTATCATAAAACAGATTGTCTTTGGCATTTCTACATTCAACTAACAATAATTAAAGCAGCACAACATAAAGTCTAGATTTGGCAGCCAGAAAATTAACTAAGCACTAAAAATCATAGTTTTTTTTTAAATGTAAAACATACGAGGTTTGATCAAAAAAAAAAGATGAATTTTGAATTTTCGCGGGCTGTGTACATTCGATTGTCGAATTTTTTTTGTTATGTTGGTACACATATGTTTATCATATGTTAGCATTATCAACCATTTTGGATTAGTGGTTTGTTTTTGACAACTGGAAAGGTTAGTCACGTTTTTGTGTGTTCTTCGATTTTTTACTTTTGAAAAAAATGGATCAAAGAATATGTATTAAATTTTGCGTTAAAAATGGAATAAAGTGCTCCAACGCACTTAAAATGTTGACTGTGGCATTCGGCGAGTCTACTTTGTCTCAAAAAAGTGTTTATAAGTGGTACAAGCGCTTTACAGAAGGCCGAGAAGATGTTAATGGCGATGAGCGTCCTGGAGTTGCAACCACGTCAATAAACGAAGAAAACATCGAAACAGTGAAGAAAATGGTTTTGAAAAATCGTCGAATCACTATTAGGAAAGTTGCAGAGGATGTTGGGCATATGAATCGGCTCATGCCATGCAATTTTCTCAGATGTTTTGGGGATGAAACGTGTGGCAGCGAAGTTTGTTCTGAAATTGCTAAATTTTGAGCAAAAGCAACGTCGCATTAGTATCGCTCAGGAGTTGTTGAATGACGTCAACCTCATAACTGGTGATGAAACGTGGGTATATGGTTATGACATCATCCCAATGGAAGCGGCCAGAAGAGCCAAGACCGAAAAAAGCACGCCAAGTTCGATCAAATGTGAAGGTTGTGCTCACTGTTTTCTTCGATTACAATGGCATGGTGCATCATGAGTTCTTGCCAACAGGTCGTACGGTTAATAAGGAATACTACAAGGAAGTTATGCAGCGTTTGCGTGAAGCAATACGGCTCAAACGATCGGAATTGTGGAAAAACAAATCATGGATTTTGCATCACGATAATGCACCAGCTCACACATCAATGCTTGTTCGTGATTATTTGGCCAAAAACAACACCGTAATCATGTAATCATACCTCAACCACCGTATTCACCAGATTTGGCTCCCTGCGACTTTTTCCTATTCCCGAAACTGAAGAGACCAATGAAAGGAAAGCGTTTTGCCACAATTGATGAGATAAAGTCAGAATAGAAGAAAGAGCTGATGGCCATACCGAAAAGCGCATTCCAGAAGTGCTTCGAGGATTGGAAGAAGCGCTAGCATAAGTGCATTATAACTGAGGGGGATTACTTTGAAGGGGAGAAAATGGATATTGATGAATAAATAAATACTTTTCGAAAAAATTCGAAATTCACCTTTTCTTTTGAACAAACCTCGTATACAGCGGAACCTAACAAATTAGGTTGACTCAACTGTATATTTAAAAAAATATATATTTTAAGGAAAAGTTTTAATGCTTTGCGCTCCAGGATGATATTAAATATAAAAACAAATTTATTAGAAAAGCACATGAGAAAAAAGATTATTGGCGCAACCGGGATTTGAACGCACCACCTTTCGCTATTCGGACACCATTTGCATTGGAGAATTATAGAAGGTCTGGAGGTTATCGCATTGGCTCATTGGTTAGAGCAGACACCCGGATAGTGAAAGATCCTTTGTTTAAATCCCGGTCACAGTAAAAACCTCTTTTCTCGTGTATTTTTGAATTCGTATTTATAATTTGATAGCGTGGGCACACAACGAAAAATGGCCAAGTCAAGATCTCTGTCCGTTGACAGACTAAGACTGAAATCCTTTGCACAGACACAAACTCACAACTTCACAAGTCAGAATATCCTAACTTGTGAAACTATGAGCCTGCATCCGTGCAAAAATCTTCAACGTCAACGTGACCAAAAACATAGACATTGACTTGGCTACTTTTCATTGCATGCTCAAGAATTATTAGTATACTTTCAATGTCTAATTTACTTTCTCTTTTACAGTCTCGAATCAAAATGATATAAAAATTGGATGATAATGAATATCAAGACAAATATCTATTCATATTTAAATAGTGAATTTAAAAAAAAATCTTATTTGATATAATTTTGAGGAAAAAATAGATTGATAAAATGCATGTATCGACAAGACCTACGTAAAGGGAAAACTAATGTGTAACGGAAAGACGAAAAAATAGATTGATAAAATGCATGTATCGACAGGACCTACGTAAAAGAAAACTGTTGTGTAACGGAAAGACGAAAAAATAGATTGATAAAATGCATTTATCGACAGGACCTACGTGAAAGAAAACTGTTGTGTAACGGAAAGACAATAAACTAGATTTTCCTCAGTTTTGCAAAGGACTAGTATAAAAATTGTAAGAGTAAAATTATAAGTCATTTTGTACTGCCAGATCAAATGTATTTCTTTGTATTAAATATTTAAAGTTTTTAAGCCGTGAGTTTTGTCATTATATTCGGTGCCATTTTACTACATGTACATGTCACTGAGAATATTGAAAATATATAATTATACAAATATAAACCAAAAGTTTAGTATTTACTTATGAAGCCGGGCTGGAAGTTGAAAAACTGTTTTGCCCCAAAAAAGTTGATAAATTTAAAGAAATCCTTTTTTCGTAAAAACGTTACAGAAGTATTATTACTGGGGTCTAATTCTGATTCTTTTTAAGGATAAGGTATTGGGCTTATCCTAAAGCTTAAAGACTTTTTGCTTAACTGTGGATCCGGTTCTTTTGGATGACAGCCAAGATTCAGCGAATGACATTCTTTAAAAATATCGATATTTGCGTAGTTTTTAACAAAAGAAAAACATTATTAGGGGGTCATTTGTCGCATAATAATGCTATTAAATTAACCAAATTAATGAAATTGCGACGTTTGTAAAGTACGTATGCTAAAACCCGGAAATGTCAGATAAAAGCGATTTAAATTTTATAAATTATAATAAACTACGTTTTAAGTATGTGTGATGCGCCTATAATTTTTAATAATACTGCAATAATTAAATCACAAACTTATTTAAGAATGTATTTTCATTGACATTTAATCGGAATCGCAGTTAAGCAAAATGTCTTTAACCCTAAAAAGAACCGGAATCGGGCATCCGATCAGTTAAAGATTTAAAATAATATTATTAAGGTTAGAAAGCTAAGAAAACTTAAACCTAAATGGCAAATAATGCATGCAATGACGCAAAAGTCATTTATATAATGGTTGTAGTATAGAAATATTAAAAAAAACAGTAACAAAGCCTGTTATTAAGAGCATATTTTCTATGATTTTTGACAATCTTTTATAAGTTTCAAGTATTTCAAAAAATATATTTATATTAAATGTGTCATGTAGAAAAAAAACTCATTGGTTTTGTATGTATTAAATAAGCAACTGTGAAAGAAAAAAGGTATAATTTAACGTAATTGAGTAGTTTTGGAGTAAGAAGTAACCGGTTTTTGTTTAATGAAGACATTTTTTAGTATAAAATTGAATTCTTGTATTATAATTTCAAAGCATTGTGCATCCCCAGGACAAAATATAAAGAAAATCGCTTTCTCTTTTTTAAATATCTCCGACTGGACTAAATGACAAGAGAGGAATGATAAAAAACACAAAAACATAATATTCAACAACAAAATAATATTAAAAAAATAATTCATGGAAATGTTAGCGAAATGCGGTGTCGCCAGGAAACTAGGGCCCAGTTGTTCGAACCCCCGTAACATTCGACATTGTCTTAAAATTGACCACCGACAAGCAATCAAACAATAAAAAACAATTGGTCAGCCATCAAGCATAAAATAAATTAAAATTTAATTAAAAGCTGACGGGCCGAATCGGCTCCTAATGCCCCGTTACAATATTTTAAAGTGGAAAATGTAAAAAGAATACGAATGGCGTTTGATGAAAATGTCAAATGTGACGGAGGGTTAACAACAAAGCTATAAAATAAAAAATAAAATAGTGTTGCCTCGAAAAATATTTTAATTATTTTTTTGGTTGAGGGCAACACCGCATTTCTTGGTTGTATTGATTCCATGGAAGTCATCGTAACATAAATAATAATAAATTGTCTAAAAGCGTAAGAAAGAGAGATAGGGAAGAAAAAGGGGGTTGTATGTTAGTCAAGAGATTAAAAAAAATAAAGAAGCTTTAATGAAAGTATTGTCAATTGGGGGGAAATTTAAAAAAAATAATATAAGAATTATATGAAATAATATTTAAGTACTTAAAAAAAATTCATCTGTTCCTATTTTAGAATAATTTATAAGGGGGAGCAAAACACAAACAAACATTAACCCTTCACAACAAATAATTTAAATAAATACCTGATGAATATTTGTAACATTTTTTTAAATAATTTTATTAGATGAAGGGTAATCAAACCCAAAACTAAATCTTGTCTATTAGATTAGTTGTTTATAGACGAAACGCAATAGTGCGTGTTTTTTAAATATTAAAAACAGTACACCGGAAAAAAAATAATTAAAATTACGATTGAATAAAATATTTAGAAACATTGATTTATTTTACATTTATAGTTTTAAGTGGATATTGTACTGAAAAAAGTATTTTACCAAATTTCGCAAGGTTTCACAACACAACACAAAACATATTCTGTTAGTTTTAGTTTAAAAAAATATAATATTGTAAAAATAAATAAATATTGTGTTAATGTATGAAATATAATATTTGAAGCAGAAGCACATTACATAACCAAATAATAGTTTTTTTTTTTTAGGACAATCTCTGAAATACGAGTACATATATTTTTTAATGTTATACTGCACAAGAGTTTGAACACTCGGAGCCGGTGAAACTATGGAATCTTTAGTATTGTAAGATATATTGTACCATATCAATTCTAGATGGTGGCCCTCTCACTAGGATGATGCTGAGGTATCTCTCCCATTATGAAATGAGATCTATCGTAATTTGATTTATTTCAATTCTAAATGTGAAAAAACCTGTAATTCTAATTTCATCGCGTTGGGTTTCGAACCTCAAATTAGGGTTGGGACTTTAAGATAATTCAATTTTGCTGTCTTCAAGCCAAAAAGCATCCCTTTCTTAATGTTTTCCCTCATAAAACTCGTAATTTTTACATAATTTCTTGAAATTATCATACAGCAAGGGGTTCCTAGCAACTTTTTAACTTCATTTTTAATGAGGATCGACCTCAAACAAGAATCTTATAAGATTTTTTCTGTTGCATTTTTTCAGTTCTTCAAAACATTAACCATTAAATCGCTTCACTTATTCAACAAATAAGCACGAATCTTGCAGTGAATTTTTTTATCCATAGTTGTAAATTTAAAATATTTAAATAATAATTACATATTTTCAAATTTCAAAATTAGTTGGCCTATTTCTACATGGAGACTCCCTATTTTGAGTTAATTATTCCATTATGAATTGTGCCCCGTTCCTGTTTTAAAAGAGAAACAGCTCAAACATTTTCTTGAATAGTTTTTGGGATATTATGCCGTGTTAAGCTTCCTCCTTCTTTAGCCAACGTTTCAGACAGCGTTACAGTGTCCATCATCTTTCGAGCGTGCAAACTCGGCCATCCAGACAATTCAGCAATTGCCGAGCACTTAATTGAGACCGGCCATTACTTTGGATTCGTTCCTAAAGTCCTGGGAAGACCTAAATCGTATTGAGCGCGTCTAATTACGGAAGCATTTGAAATCTACAAAAAGCCCATCAATATTAATAGGTACGACAAAGCTAGACTTAGTTCTTGGCGCAACACGCCATAATATCCCAAAAATGATTCAAGAAAATACTATTGGCCGTGAAAAGCTGAAGACATAACCAGCTCAAATATGGTTTAGTTTGGAAGTCTGGAAGAGTATAACTTCCTATAGAAAATGAACTTTTTTGTCAGGTCTATAATATAAGGGAATATTAAAATTTTTGTAGGAATCTGTGATTTTTTTAGATATCTCGCTACAGAAACAGACCATCGAATTGTGATTATTGGTATTGACCAATCTTTTCTTCACGATCGATCGGTTCGAATACTCGCCATACAGTTATTTCAAACCAATATTTCGGTATAAAACTAGGGGGCAACACTGAAAAATGGCTATTTAAATTTTTTTTTTTTACAAACTACACCGTAAATTATGCAATGCCATTGATGTTACAAATATATATTTGAATACACAAAAAAATAAATATATGAATTACAAAATTGTATACTGAACATAAAATTATAATTATTAGATATAAAATAAAATACGACAGGAAAAAAGGGGTTTATAAAAAGGATTTTTTGTACTGAATTTGATTATGTACAAGTGGTAGAATTTATAAATCAATACAATATTACAATACGTATTATATTATTTATATGAGGAAAATGATAAGCCACAATAAAAGCTGTTTCGCCTGCCCCTAATGACAACATGTACATGGATAAATACATATATTTAATATGCAGGATGACATAAAGTTTTATTTTTCAACATTAAACCTAATTTATTATTTGTTTTTGGTCAATAGCGGGAATTATATCAAAATGCATTTTAAATATATTTAAAGGATTTCAATAGGTAAGGCAATATAGCATATATGAAGAAAGAAATGTATTCGGTAAATATTTTTAATTAATCAAAAATTAAATTTAATCAGAATTTGAATCTCAACCCGAGATATAATTTTCCAACACGCGTAATAATGACCATTGACGGATATTTTGTTTGGTTCCAATAACTATTCAAATATACGCTTGATGGTCATAGTAACGCATGTTAAAAGACGGCAAATGGATAATCCAAAAAATAATAATAGTAACAAGCGGATATGCGGTGATTTAAAATATATATATTCCAGAACAAAAACATTACAATTTTTATAATCTAATTTTTAATGGAAAACACTGAATAAAAATTTCTTTTCCGCGGGGATATAACCCATAGAGGCTATAAAGCTATCATACTTGAATAAAATCCAATTACTTTATTTTTAATAGAGGGTTAAATTTCTCCAAACGATTGGTATTCACTTTGTGGCGTCATTATTAATAAATTAATTAAAAAATATTCTTTGTTTTCACCACTTTGTAAATATACATAAATATCAACATGTTTTGAAAGCGACGCTTTCATCATCAGAAAATATTATAAAGTTTTTTTTTTACATGAATACTGTATTCATATATTCCTGATGATGAAAGCATCGCTTTCGAAACAAGTAGATATTTATGCATATTTATAAAGTGGTGAAAACAAACAATATTTTTTAATTAATTTATAAATGAAAAATTAATTAAAACCCATTTTTTATAAATTTTATGGGAATCTACTTTTCTTCTTCTTTTCTTGGGTTATGTATGTACAGCTTTAAAACCCCTTTTTTTACTGCAGACCGCTGCTATTCGCATTGCGTTCAGTTTATCCATACAACAAAATATTTCCAGTATAAAATTGGGTTAATCTTTAAAAAATTTATTATGAAAAATTTTAAAAATTGTTAAAATTCACAATTTTTTTTTTACCAAATACATTTCTGCTACATAAACACATAAGTAAATACAGTGCGGTTAGTAAATGTTATTATTGTTAGCGGCAAAAGGCGTACAACAGTCACAAGAGAAGGTTCTAGGGATATGAGTTGCTTTACAGTTGCCGGATAGCTTCGTACAATAATACGGGAAACTTCTACATCATACTTCAAAGATATCTTTTACCGACATTGACATAATTCTTAAGTTAATAAATTTCCATACTGACATCTTTCGGCCAAAGTTGAAACTAATTATAGAAAAATATTAATTGAATTTCTAACGTAATCTTTTTCCTGTTAGTATGAAGATAAATGCTACAGAATCTAGATGAGTTAACTCTTAGAAAACTCGATTTGAATGTTCACATTAAAATCAAAATATCCTTGGATTGATGAAATTTAGAGATGCAATATTTGAACACAAAAACACAGCATCCCCAAAGACGATTTAGGCTCTGAGGAAAATTATTTTCCTCGGGGCCTTGTGTGGTATTATATTAAAGAAGAAACACATTTTAATCACTCATAGCACCGACATTATGGGGCGTGCAGTCCATAGAGTCTCCAAATCTTTAGATACCCCAAAATTTAATTATAAGTAATCAATGTTGGTTGGAACTCTGACCAAAAACAAAATCAGAAATGAATTCAGCATTGTCAAATAATCAACAGTTTGAATTGTTCAATTCTCCGGTATGTATTATTGTATGAAGCCATCCCTTCTAACCGACAATGTATATAATGTAAGTAAAGTAGTAAATGAGGGTAGAATGGTTGTAATTGGACTCACCGTTTGCTGAAGCGTGAGGAGATCTTGGAGAAGAAGGAGGTGCGCGCCGAGTGCGGGGAGCCATCGCCGGCGGCGCCATACACGCCGCCCCCTATTCCGGCCGACGCGTTTCTCGGCCGGGTTTGGCCTGGAAAACGCAAAGACATGAATGTGACGGACAATAATGCGGCAATACTCATTCAGTGCGTGGTCAGAAACTGACTTTGAACACATTTTTTTAAGGCTACATCAGATAACCGATGTAAAGAACCTTTGCGATAATTAAATCACCGAAAGGCGCTAAATAAAGTTATATTTAAACCAATTATAAATCGTCATTCAGCGTGCAATATTTTAAAAAATGATATTTTAATGCAATTCGTTTCGTAATCATTTTTTTGCGAGCGTGTTCATCCAAAGAATGACAAATATTTGATAAAATGTTTTTTTTGGACAATAAGTAACACCGCTTCCAAGGACAATGCCGCATACCATGTGTCGTGGTTTTTCTCTCCCCTGAACAATTTTGTTCCACGTCGCATTAGCGGTATTACATGCCAAATGACGGTATATAGCGTACAGGGGTAGAGAATTCTCCTGTCATCGAGAAATTTAAATTTAAAAGAATTTGGAAGGAGATATCGCGACTTCTATAAGCACCTAAAACAATCTATGGAGTCCAGAGATATTACCCTAGTATTAATAAGCCCACATATTTCTATTCTCAAAACCGTTAATTCATAGTGGAATCGTCCATTGAAATATTATGATAAAAAAACTTTATAATTTTGTTCCAGACGGGTATTTGTTTCTTCATAAGAAGAATCACTTTGAATCACTTTGTGGCTTCACATTACATTAAATAAAGCAATCACTCTGTCGTAAAGCACACACTTATTATACTTCAACGCCAACCAGTTTCAATTGGATCAAGCTTCGTCGGGGCAACTATAATAACTAAAGAATAATACGGAATTATCGCTTATATAGAGGTACAGAAAACAATAGTGAGAGAGGATAAAAAAAAGTCTTAAAAGGTCAAATAACTTAAAAAATGTCGGAAACGTCAAAAAACGTCAAAAACGTCCAAAAATGTCAAATAAATACTAAATTTGTTTAAAAAGGTCAAATAACTTTAAAAAACGTCGGAAACGTTAATGTCCAAATATGTCAAAACGTCGACACAGAACAAAAATCTAATATTAAGTAAATGAAACATGAAAAACAGGGTAAATATAATAAAATATAAGAAATAATAGTTATTATATTTACCCTGATGAAGCTTGAGTTAAGCGAAACCGGTTGGTGAAAATAAAATATATGGGTGGTTTATAACAAGGTGTTTCATTTACTTAATACTCGTACAGTGTCAAACAACAAAGTGATTGCTTCTTATGAAAATATAAAAATCTAATATTTTGTTATTTTCTGTATCCTGTCTTTTTTTTATATTACACCTCACAAGAACGCCCCTGTCTATACGGTGTAAAGACAGGGGAACTGTACCACAACCAGGCTGGGTAACATTGTAAGGCGGGTCAAGGTAGGGGCTGTAGAAAGGGATTATATGAAGGAGGAAAACCATATGTCGGTAGCTCATTCCACATGCAAAAATGAGTCGAAGAATCGACCGGTTCTCATGAAGCTGACATCAACCTTGAAAGGGCGTATCGTTGGGGATCAACTGTCTCACTGTATTGGGTTCTATACCTATATATAACCGGTAACTCCCTATTATTCTTTAGTTGTTATAATTGCCTTGACGAAGAAGCTTGATCTTAGCGAAACCGGTTGGCATTATAAAATATAGTAACATATTTATTTGTTACCGGACGGACCGGTTCCACGTTACAAGCACCTTCAAAATTAAAATATCGATTTCGGAATGTTTAGATCTAGCTAACAAAATTCAGTGTTACATTTAATTTTTTTTATCCCACTCAAATGTTATTACCTGGGCCCCTAGCACGGCCAAATTGATAACTTAACAATATCGAATCGATAGGCTAAACTGACAACGATTTTATATCCATTTCCCGAGCACGGTTGCGCTCGTTACGCGTGTCGATAGCCAAGCCGATATTGACAACGAAATAATGAGAAATCGCCATACGATAGCAACTCTCACGGGTATTGTCTACGGATCGGCATTCCTAAACGTCAAATGTACTTACGAATATGTCGAATGAATGTTTACTAACTAACTAAGTAACCATCATGCTGTTTCTCAGCAGGGGTAGGCAGAGAGGACGGACCGCCAAACAACTCGATCTTGGCACACTTTTTGCTTCATTCACTTTCATAGAACGTCTCATACATATTCTCTTGTTATTCCGACTTCTGACATGGCCCGACTCAAGTATTTGATTCACTTGATCGTGCCACGTCTTCCTTGGACGTCCCCGGCTTCTTCTTCCATTCACATTCGCGTCATATATTCTCCTTACACTCCTTTCTTCGTTCATTTGCTCTACATGCCCAAACCATCTAAACGTCCCTTTCTTAATCTTGCTCACTACGCTTACATCAGCCTTGCATTCTTTACGAATCTCAACATTTTTCACATGATCATACATGGTTTTACCACACATTCGTCTCAGAGATCTCATTTCTACAGTATTCAGTCTACTTTCATCCTTCCTCTACCAGTTCCATGCCCCACTAGCACAATGTTTATTAAGATATCATAATAATATATAATACAGTCACTTTAATATACGCTGGCAGTCCGCATGTACATTTTTACACTAAAAGGGAAGTTAATTAGTCAATGAGATCTTTAGCCATAACTCGTAATGTTCTGAACAATTGTTTGAATTCCGTTTTTTCAAGCTCAAACGGATTCAATTGATCATGTATGCGACGTCTTTCAATGCGACAAGCTTCGTTAGTCTGCCTCGGTTCATTAATAAGCCAGTAATTTTGCATAACAAATGACATTATTAAAAAAATTGTGTATATTGAAAGTTAACGAAAACTTATCTGTTACCCAAGAGACTGCACTAAATTAGGCGGGCTTTTGTCTACCGGCTGTCGGATATCAATTGTTGACCGTGCTCGCCCATACCGCCTAGGGCCACTTAACCGCCCATCCTTCAGGTGTTTTTCATTAGATTTCGCAATAACAATACGTGTTTATAAGACGCAGGAACAAACTTGACGTGTACAAATATTTTACGGGTTTCGTAGCGTAGGGCAGTTAACTAACTAACTAACCATCACGCCGTTTTCTCCGCAGGGGTAGACAGAGAGGATGGACTGCCAAACAACTCGATCTTGGCACAACCATAGATGATGAATTTAGGGTTTTATCAATCAACCGTGCTAGGGCCTCAGAAATGTTTAAAACAGTAATTTTACAACAAAAGTCATATGCATTCAGTAGGCAAAACAACATTCAACCATCAAATTAAAACAATTCATAGCTTATGAAGTAAGCCGTGATGACAAAAAGCTACTTAAAAAAATATATATACGAGGTTTGTTCAAAAGGAAAAATGAATTTCGAATTTTTTCGAAAAGTATTTATTTATTCATCAATATCCATTTTCTCCCCTTCAAAATAATCCCCCTCAGATATAATGCACTTATGCCAGCGCTTCTTCCAATCCTTGAAGCACTTCTGGAATGCGCTTTTCGGTATGGCCATCAGCTCGTTCTTCGATTCTGACTTTATCTCATCAATTGTGGCAAAACGCTTTCCTTTCATTGGTCTCTTCAGTTTCGGGAATAGGAAAAAGTCGCAGGGAGCCAAATCTGGTGAATACGGTGGTTGAGGCATGATTACGGTGTTGTTTTTGGCCAAATAATCACGAACAAGCATTGATGTGTGAGCTGGTGCATTATCGTGATGCAAAATCCATGATTTGTTTTTCCACAATTCCGATCGTTTGAGCCGTATTGCTTCACGCAAACGTTGCATAACTTCCTTGTAGTATTCCTTATTAACCGTATGACCTGTTGGCAAGAACTCATGATGCACTACGCCATTGTAATCGAAGAAAACAGTGAGCAAAACCTTCACATTTGATCGAACTTGGCGTGCTTTTTTCGGTCTTGGCTCTTCTGGCCGCTTCTATTGGGATGATTGGGCCTTGGTTTCGACGTCACAACCATATACCCACGTTTCATCACCAGTTATGACCCCTTTGAGCAAATCTGGATCGTCGTTGACGTCATTCAACAACTCCTGAGCGATACTAATGCGACGTTGCTTTTGCTCAAAATTTAGCAATTTCGGAACAAACTTCGCTGCCACACGTTTTATGCCCAAAACATCCGAGAAAATTGCATGGCATGAGCCGATTGATATGCCAACATCTTCTGCAACTTCCCTAATAGTGATTCAACGATTTTCCAAAACCATTTTCTTCACTGTTTCGATGTTTTCTTCGTTTGTTGACGTGGTTGCAACTCCAGGACGCTCATCGTCATTAACATCTTCTCGGCCTTCTGTAAAGCGCTTGTACCACTTATAAACACTTTTTTGAGACAATGTAGACTCGCCGAATGCCACAGTCAACATTTTAAGTGCGTTGGAGCACTTTATTCCATTTTTAACGCAAAATTTAATACATATTCTTTGATCCATTTTTCTCAAAAGTAAAAAATCGAAGAACACACAAAAACGTGACTAACCTTTCCAGTTGTCAAAAACAAACCACTAATCCAAAATGGCTGATAATGCTAACATATGATAAACATGTGTACCAACATAACAACAAAAAAAAATCGATAATCGAATGTACACAGCCCGCGAAAATTCAAAATTCACCTTTTCTTTTGAACAAACCTCGTATATACAACATGACTTAGAAATCATTTAAAAATATATAAAACACACACAAAATGGAAATTAAAATATATATATAAAATGCAAGAAATAATATGACAAGATTCACCTTAAACTATTGTACAATCAATCGTAGTACGGATGCTGCAAATTAAAAACTGGCTACGTTCAGAAATTTACAGTCATTCCCACGCAACAAAAAAATCCACAAATTCAATGATAATAATAATACGAAACTTTCAGCAAAAATTTAACATGAACATGTGTTTATATCGTTTGACTTTTAGGGTATCGAGGTTGGCATGTTTTAAACTACATCAGATAAAGAATCAGCTCCATTTAGAAATTTTTAATGTTTGAAAGGTCAAGTTTAAATTCGATCAAAATTGAAATGGGCCGAGTATTGACACTTAACGACGACTGTTTGAAACATTCCAACCTGAGTCGTTTCGCGCTTCCTCTTTCTAGAGGCAAGTCCTCTTTTCAGACGGCCTCGCAGTATCCATCATCAGAGCAGGAGAAACATCTAAACGAGTGTGTGGAATGTGTAGAAAAATTTATTTGTGTAACTTCTTTACACACTACGCATCTGCCCTGATATTGGAAAGTTTGGCTCAAGTAGGAAGAGGAAACGCTACAGGAATCGATGGTGACCGAATAAATCAACACACAATGATTCGGAAATTTTTTTAACAGTGACAGAAATTCATTAAAAAAACGAAAAAAACTAGGCCGAAAACATAATCTAGACTATTTCATTTTTTTTTACAATAACACACAGGAGGCCCTGAGAGAAATAATTTCCCTCAAAGCCCATACCATCTGTGAGGATTCTGTGTGGAGGGTCTTTTAGAGGATAGGAAGGAGTGAACCTGGGTCTTGAAGACACCCATGTTGTAGGAGGGAGGAAACACAAAGACCGACAGATAGTTCCACAGCCGAGCTGTTGAAGCGACCCGTTCTCATGTGACAAATGTCAACCGTGTGCAAATGTTAGGCGCGCATTTGGTGTGTTACCCGACTGTGCACCGGTGCCGAAGGGATCGATGACACTAGTTCCTCGGAGCATCTTCCATTAAAATTCCGGTAGAATAAGGACAGCATTCCCAAGTCTGTGCTCCAAAGATTGCAATCCGTTAATTAAGATAGGCAAATCCATCAAACGGACCGCCCGTTTCTGCATAGAGTCGAGGGTCAAAAAAAAAAAAATTAGGTTAGATTAGGTTTTCGAACTAGTTTTTATAAAAATTTGATGACTTTTTATCACTTTATAAAGTATGCCGTTTCATACGCGTGTTGAATTGTCATGGAGCGGGATTTGATTGATACCTACCCCAAAAGGCAAACAACTATTGGTCATGAGGATCATAAAACATATGTTATGAACATGTCAATCCAATCAATGCAAACAATAAGATATGTCTTCAGGCACAATGCAATGGCTGACATTGGGTAGGTTGTGTTGGCAATACGTACTTAGTTTAGAATTCTTGAAAATGCTGGTTAATTCGTAATTCCCTGCAAGGAATTGAAATAATCTCAATAATTCTATAAGATTAGATCACTAAGTAATCCTAGTTGTTTTTTAATAATTTATTAATAGTACAGTGAAACCCTCTTAACCTGTTAACCGGGGGATTACCTTCAAATCCAAAATTAAGTTTTGTATGAAACAGGCCGCTCAGCCGTTCCTCTTAAATTCATGTGGATGCATGTACCGATGACTCACACATTCGTAAAACGTAAAACTAAGTCCCGCCCGTTCGAGGGTACAACATATATTTCCAAGACATTTTTATACTACTAGTACTACCCGTACTCGATACTGTTTACATTTGACGTATAAATACGTCACGCTCGGTTAACAGGTTAACAAGTTTTCCAAGGGACCGGAAAAAAACCTTATATGTGGGATAATTTGTTAAGCGAACTTAAGTGAGTTTCACTGTAACAGTGTTGATACAGAGGTGGTCTGCACAGCTTACGTGAGCACTCGGACCATGGCCCACTGTGATATCTCCAATGTTTCACCTTATTCCCTCAACAAACCAGACTAAATTCTTATTAAAGTATTGCAAAATCTACGATTCAATCGAAGATCTAAGTTAGTAATTACTAAAAAATTGTAATCCAACACATATATATATATATATATATATTTATTTTTATTGATATCCATTACTTAATTTCTTATTTTTATTCGCTAAACACCTGTAATAACAATAATGAACAAAATTAACTGAATGAAGATGTTCGTTATGAGACAATTGTTAAATGTTAACACTCCCATTCCGAAGGGGGGTAATGCACTTAACCCACACGAGATTTTTGTGCGATATCTAAGTTGTTATTTTACAGAACACACTCTATAATTTGGGTTATCCTAGAAAATCTATTTGGTAATCGATCAGTATTAAAAAATATATATATCCTGTTATTATTTTTTAAGATCTTAAACAATATCTATCAAATTCTGACGAAATTAATCTCCCTCGTATTCATACTACTTTAAAATAAAGGGGGACCCTAGTGACCCCCCCCCCCCTTCGGATCGTAAGTTAAATTTTTACCTTCAGGTAAATAAAGGTTAAAAAAAAAAATTAAAACATTGAAAAATATATTTCTGTTAGGGTAAGTATTTTATCAGAGCTGCAATTCGGTTTTTTTGGCAATTTATAGCTTAGATCTTCGATTGAATCACAGATTTCACATTCATTAACAAAAAGTTGGTCACTGCTGTGGAGGGTTGTCATTGGATGTTTAGCCATGTCTCCTGGTACAGAATGATATTCAACTCCCCAGGTATCTGAGCCTTTTTCCCTATCAAGGTGGGGGACATGGATTTTTAACAAGTTAAATATTTTTTGACACATCAAATCTACTAATCATTATAGCGTTACAAACGTCAGCCGAAAAAGAGACCCATTCGAGTTATAAGGGTTTAAACATGTATGTAAATATGTGTGTGTAGTAAATGTCTCACCTCTGAAACTGCAAGTTCTAGAAAGCTGACTTTACGAGAATGTACATTTGAGTTGAATGTACAGATGGGAATATCAACAATATCTTTTCAAATAATCTTAGTTAATAAGTCAAATAAAGCATAATTCAATATAGGTACAGAATTCAGAAATGAAGGTACACATTTTATTATAATTGAAATACAAAATACCAGTGGGGGCTCGTGACGCTAAGATTGAAAAATACGATTTTTTTTATGTTGTTTTAGCTTAAAATGAATTTTGGGGCACTGCCCCACCTAACTGAAAAATCTAAAAAATTGAAATTTTGAAAAAAAAAAATTCATTTTCAGCTAAAACAACATCAATAAAATCGTATTTTTCAATCTTAGCACTCTAGCTCACTCAAAGGTCACGAGCCGCCACTGCATAATACAAGAGACATTTAGAGAAAAAAAATCATGGAAACAGAATAAATAAGAAACTCCAATGAAAAATATTATTGACAAATAAAATATATTCAGACGGCAATAGCAAACACCGATTCTCAATATTACATGAGTTTTAATGTACATGTGATTATTTGGAGAATTAATACATCAATTTAGAAAAACAATTAAAAAATAGGATCCAAAAAGAAGCTCCATTATCCGAAATGAGCTAAACATGGCTTGGGCATGTATTAAGAATGCCAGAGCTTGGCATCCTCAATAGGCTATCAACTGTCTGCCTACAGCGTATCCTCAGATTCTTTGGACATGTTGCTCGCCAAACTGAGAACTCGAATCTGGAGAAGCTCATAGTCACTGGCAAAGTGGAAGGCAGGAGAATAAGAGGGTCCACCGATGTGTTGGAATGACCAAATTTCGCAAGTGTCCTTGGCTCTCCACACAGCGCAGGATCGCGAGGAGTGGGGGAGCGTTGTACTCGAGGGAGATTGGAGTGGGGGTCACGATCCTCAGCAATGAGGAAGCGACTCAAGAAGAATGCCAGAAGACCGAATCCTGCGGAAAATTCTGAGTGCTATTCCAGAGGGAATAGCAACAGGTGGAGGAAGCAACTCCCGAGGCTGTGCGAGGAGGACGCATTGTCGATGCGATGGATCCCCGACCCGAGGAGGACAAGAGGAAAAAGCTATATGTATGAAAAGCCAATAAATGAAACCCTGACGTCGTTGGACACTGGCAGCGCAATTGCAGAGCATTGTGGAGGGATTGACAACTATTATGACATAATCTGAGTTCTTTACACTTCAAATCGGGCTCGTTTTCACGAAGCAAAAAACTTACTTTTATAAAAATAAAATAATTTCTACAATGAAAATGTATGTTAAATGACTTACATATAATATAAACAGTGAAAAAACATAAAATAATTATAATCATTGGAGTTCCTTATTGTGTTGTTGTTTATTTTGCTTGTAAAGTTGGGTGGACTTTACCATCTTAGATATTACAGTGAAACTCTCTTATAAAGTTTTCCAAGGGACCAGAAAAAAAACTTTTTAATTGTCAGCACCCAAAAATACGCACTTTGCAGGCAGGCTGTTGATTCAAGAAATGCTACAAATGATTTATCTGTTAATTCTATATGATTAATAAGAAAAGTGTACGGGTTTTCTTCAAATTGTAATCTTTTAAATTCTCTATGAAATCCGTACTGGAATTTTGGGTAAAACATTTAAAATTAATTTCACTGGTTTTAAAACTGCACCTATTTTCAGAACATTTTGGGTTGTATTTCATAGAATTTTAAGAAAACAATTTGAGGATTTTTGTCTTTTGAAACCTTATACATTTTCAGATAAATCAGTTGTAGCATTGTTTGGGTTAGCAACCTGCAGAGTGATGTTTAGATGCCGTTTTTGTGAAAAATCACCTCAAAGGTGCTATACAAATATGTTTTAAAATTTCTATTTTCGAGGGACTGAAAAACAAACTTCTTAGGAAGAAACCTTATAAGAGGGTTTCCATTTATAATTTATTTTAATCACCTTCTCCACCGTGGTAAGATCTAGGAACATAATAACATAAGTCACGTTTATGAATAAATAACGATGATTTGAACTAACCTGAGTGAAAGGTGGATCTTGAAGGAACGTTCCTAGGAAATGCCAGCTGCTGTTGTCTGGTGGTGGAGTTCGCAGTAGGATTTATACTGAAATTTACAAAAAATACATACAAATTATTAAACTAATGCCATATATTTATTATATTAAAAGCACAAATAAAATCTGGATTGGATTGTGTATAAAGCACCAACAGCTGGGAATAATAATAGAAAAATATGCATACTAAGTTACGTATGTACAAAGCGCATAAAATAAGACATTATGGACTACAGTAGTAACTTAAAAATAGTGATTTTATTGGCTGCATTAAAAATATTACTATAAAATAATGGAAATATATTCAATTTTTTTTAAAATAATGTAACTAATTTAACTATCAAGCAATTTCTCCGCAGAGGTTGGCAGAGGGGATAGAATGCAACACTACTCTGTGTTGGCACAGATGTTTTTCATGTCCAAACATCGTCTTCAAACAACGACCTGCTAGCTGCAGGTAAGTATGTTTTTCTGTGTCTGTTTGTACATGATTAGATAGAGAATATGAAATAATATTAGCATTACTTATAGGCATTTTGAATAGAACAAAATTCACGGGGAAAATGTCGACATCGGGCATTAGTTCACTTAAGAGCACGGTCATTCTTTCGAGGGGCATTACTAATGGTAGATTAGTTCTGCACCTCAGAACAGGGAACGATCTTTGCACGCGCGCTCTTTTAAAATTGACAGGGACATAATGGGCAATTTTTTTTACAAAATATTTGGATTGCTGATATGACCTTTCAAGAGGTTAAGACCATTTATAAGCAAAGCAGTTTTCCGTCTGTCAGCAAGGCTACTAATATCTAGCATTCCTGATAAGAAAGCTGATAGATACAACCAGGGATATTACCTGGAGTCTCTGAAATATAAGTATCTTAGAATCTTGCTATGCCGACTCTTGACATGACCCGATGGGGTATCCCCAACTTCATCTTGTATCAACTAGCACACCATCATCTCCATACTTAAATTTTCTAATAAAACTGTGTTCATCTGAAGCGACCAGCCAGATAAGTATGTTTTTTTGTATTTGTTTGTACATAATTAGATAAAGAATAGGAAGTAATATTTGTACAGTGCCCTTGAGGTGATTTTTCACAAAAACGGCGCTATACAAATCATCCAATTATTATTATTATTATTATTCATTCACATGGCGCTCTCATTTAAAAAATGCAATTTACAAATTAGTAGTCCAGTCCCCTTGTCAATTTCTGATTACATAAAATTGCGTACAGACACATTTAAGTTTTCAACAAAAACATTATTTATGATTTGCATATGAACTGGAATTAATTAAAACGATACATATTCCCAAGCCATTTTTTTTCCAGGCATACCTAGATACAGTTAAATTGTTAGTATAGTTAGCACAAACCAATTCATTAATAATATTTCCCAATGCAGCCTACGCCCCCACATATTAAATATCACAAATTAATATTTGAGATTTTAAAAAGCTTGCGAATAAAGAGGCTGGAATATCACAAGGCGTGTAATACAGCTGATGAGATGCGCATAAATAAATTGCCGTATCTGTAGCCTCCAACCTTTCATAACTATAAGCATTATCTTTCTTTTAAATTAAAAACATTTTCTTAGCTGTGGAATGAACCTTAGCTAGCTCATGTCACCCATAGTTGGTGAACTCAAGTTATCGCTCGCTCCCATAAGCAATAATGAAGTGTAAGCTAAGTTAGCGAGCAAGTTTCTGTTGCTCATAGATGATTAAACCAAGCTATTGCTCACATAAATAATGACCTGTAAGCTAAGTCAGTGAGTAAACTTCTGTTGCTCACAGTTGGTGAACTCAAGCTATCGCTCACATAAGCAATCAACTGTAAGCTAAGCTAGTGAGTAAGCTGCTGTTGCTCACAGTTAATGAACCCAAGCTATCGCTCACAGCAATGAACTGTAAGCTAAGCTAGTGAATAAGCTTCTGTTGCTAACAGTTGGTTAACTCAAGCTATCGCTGACATAAGGAATGAACGATAAGCTAAGCTAGTGAGAAAGTTTCTGTTACTCACCATCAAGCTATCGCTGACATAAGCAATAAACTGTAAGCTAGTGAGTAAGCTTCTCACAGTTTGTGAACTCAAGCTATCGCTGACATAAGCAATGAACTGTAAGTTAAGCCAGTGAGTAAACTTCTGTTGCTCACAGTTGGTGAACTCAAGCTTTCGCTCACATAAGCAATGAACCTTAAGCTAAGTTACTGAGCAAGTTTCTGTTGCTTACAGATGATTAACTCAAGCTATCGTCAACATAAGCAATAAACTGTAAGATAAGCTAGTAAGTAAGCTTTTGTTGCCCACAGTTTGTGAACTCATGCTATCGCATAAGATTCTATTGCTTGCAGTTTATCTCGAACTACCGCTGATACAAAAAAAAAATCTGTAATTTAAGTGGCTGAGTAAACATTTGTGGCTCATTCAAGTTAGTGCAATAAATCATACAGCTCGCATAAGCATTACCTCTTAAGAACTATACAAACTGTAATCTACATGGCTCATATGAACTATCGACATGATGAAGTGAGTTATGAATTGAAACCTTACAAGTTGAAGAAGCTAGATCTATAATACAGTAACCTACGTGGGTGAACAAACTTCTTTCAAGTTACACAAACTGTAACCTACATGAGTGAATATAGCTCATACGATCTGAAGTGAGTGAATAAGCTCTGACAAATACAACCACGTTTACCTATGCCTGAGCTACACAAAGTGTAACTTAAGTGGGTGAATAAGCTTCTATAACTCAATTTATCCGTAACCTACAGGGATGATTATAGCTCGAATGAAATCTTGACTTGATGAAGTGGGTGAATAAGCTTCTATAGCTCAATTTATCCATAACCTAGAAGGGTGATTACAGCTCGTATGAACTCTTGACTTGATGAAGTGGGTGAATAAGCAGGTTCTATAGCTCAATTTATCCGTAACCTACAACGGTGATTACAGCTCGTATGAACTCTTGACTTGATGAAGTGGGTGAATAAGCAGCTTCTATAGCTCAATTTATCCATAACCTACAAGGGTGATTATAGCTCGTACGAACGCTTGACTTGATGAAGTAGGTGAATAAGCTTCTATAGCTCAATTTATCCATAACCTACAAGGGTGATTATAGCTCATATGAACGCTTGACTTGATGAAGTGGGTTAACAAGCTCCTACAAACACAACGGCGTTTACCTCTGCCTGAGCGGGTCCAACGAACCCAGAGCGGGCTGCTCGGTGGGAGGGGGGTTAGGCCCGCCAGCGCTTGACACCGACGCGCTCTTCACGTGCCCCTTGGCCGAAGGGGTGCCCCCCGCCACCCCCCCTGCGCCTCCCGCCGCCGCCGCCCCCGCGGGGGTGGCTGCCGCCGATTGCTGGGCGGCCGGCGTGGACGTCGACGAGTTGGAGGACTTGGAGATGTTGTCGCCGCCGCTCGCACTGTTTTCATAAGCGGCCGATGTCATGTTTCGTTCGACAAGTCAAATAGTTGTCATTGTTCAGTTGATACATTTTGTTATTATGTTTCAGACAAAATAATTTGTTGTCAAATTCCGAGAAGTCATTTTGGTTGTGACATTTCATTTTGGAGACATCATTTTTCAATCAACAAGTGATTTTGGCATAATGTATCATTTGACAGGCATCATTTTATTGCCATGTTTCAATTATTTAGTTGTCATTTTCAATTTGACAAGTTGACATATTGTTGTTTCCATTGAGATTCAGATTTAAAGCCAGCATTAAGTTAATTTTCACATCAATTGAAAACCAAAGTGTGGTAATTAAACAGCGTTCAGTTTGTCATGTTTAAATTGATGGGCCATTTCATTTTCAATGGACAAACAGTAATCCACGTCCGTTGAGCGTGCAGATAGTTGTTTTGTCGTCAATAACGAATCGTAAGCGAGCATTACACGTAATCATGGCAGTGTGCGGCGTACATATTGTGCGTATATACAGTAAATAATCCAAGATATCCCAAATACCGTTTGACGAGACAGACAGATATGGCACAGACCGAGAGGGAAAAAGAAAAAAATACATGCCGTTAGTAAATTGTTAGCAGATATAATGTTAATAATAAATAATCATACTAAAAATAATTAAATAAAAGAGCGTAAAATATAATAATTTCTAAATTACTTTTAATATATGTAGCAAAATGGCATAAATTTATAAAACTACGATATTATATTAAAGGCTCTTGTATTTTCTCAAATGCATACGTTGTATAATAGCTAATTTGGCTAATAAACACGATTTATCCGAACAAAAAGTTTTTTTTATCAATTATTTAAAAATACAAACAAAAACACTTTTTGTTCTGAAAAAATATGAAAATCGGCAAAAGAATTCCGCGCCACAGTTCAGATATTAGCTAATTTATTTTATATTCATTATTATGTAAAGGAGAATCAACACCAAACAAAACCAGTAAATACCAATTAATATTAGAACAAAAAATGTATCAAAATATCTTCCTATGGCATTTTTATAGACAAACATATTGCTTTACGTAACATATTGAGTAGAAAAGTATGAAATGAATTATTCTATATTAAAAAAAAAGCCCAATGCATTTCAAAGACTTCAGAAAACATGGCGCAATATTAGCATAATCTATAATAAATTCAATGCAACTTGTTTACGGTGACATGGAAGGGATAGGGACTTTTGGCAAAATTCTACACAAATAAATTAACTTTCCTACTCTGCCCTGATGATGGACATTGCAAGACTGTTGAAAATGTCGGGTAAAGAAGGAGTAGGAAGCTCAACGCTTATTACCCCAAGATTCAAAAAACATAAGGATACCCTGAGTTCTCCTTAATTGATTGGGGATTAGGAATTGACTGATTGATTGGGGATTGATTGAATGAGTGAGTAAGATACCTGAAGACCTTACGTGATCAGAGATCACTATAACTGAGTTGTACATCAGTGGGAATTGAGTGATTGATTGATGATTGATTGTATCTGGAGTCCCTACATGATCCAAAATCACTATAACCAAGTTGTATGTAGCGCAGTGGGAATTGATTGATTGATTGGGGATTGGTTGATCGATTAAGCGAGTGGGGTCCCTACATGTTCAGAGATCACTATAACTGAGTTGTACGGCTGATTGATTTGGGACTGACTGATTGATTGATTGGCTGATTGTACCTGGAGTTCTCCTGGAGCAGGGCGGCGTTAGCGGGCTTATCGGCGGGCCCGGCCGCCTTGGAGTCGTAGTTGACGGTGGAGCGGCGCACGGGGATGAACTCCCTCCTCCCTGGAACAAATTTGGGAATTATAAGCCTCATGGCCCGCTCGGTGATTGCCGATTTTGCTGGAATCATGGCAAAAGTAAAACACAAATGATTGGTGCTGAAGTATTCAAGTAAACAAATAAAAGGAAATTATTGTCAGTTTGCCGTCAAAAATTGTTTAGAGATGCGCGCATTAAGAATATTTATGAATGTCCTTTACGACAGCTGTAATACCTTTTTACTAAGGCTAAACAAACATTCAATCGACATCACAACAGAACAGACTTGACAGAACTTCGATATGATTCTTTGTTAGTTTATTTATTGTCATTAATTGACAAAGATCAAAGTATTTAAATATAATTAAAGGAAAAGGCACTTTTTTTCTTTTTCCAAGACACTGTGAATACAACACGGCACACTCATTACAAGATTGTCAAGGTCTCCCGTTCACAATAAGGTTTGAAGACATATCGCCTTCCAGAGTAGAAGGTGGAGTAAGATATAATTTAACACAGCTTTGACGGCCAACTGACAATATACAAGTATAAAGATATTAATTGGTTACTATTGAAGAAAATAGAAACAAAGAAGATGGGCCATGAACCATTATTAGTATGAAACCGCATACTACTACTGCTCGCATCTACGAACAGTGGCGCCCCGCCATTGAACCTACCTACACACCAAACGCATAACTCTCATTGCATAGCCGCTTTGATAGTCCGTGCAGTTTGGTTGTAGCGAGGCGACAGTCGACACTCAAAGATGGCATATCTCCCTTTATTTGTATTATCTAGCAAGAAACTCAGATAGAATAATTCATTTTGAAGATTTATATAAGTTATAGAAGTGGATAAAATTCTTTTAAAGCGTTGACGTATAGCTTTCTAAGTGGCAAAGAAAATAATATATTTTCTTATGGTTAAGATATTTCATGTTAAAAAGAAAGCCGCACAAGTTAGTGAGGTGATGGTACTCACTCTGTTCCATCTTGGGCTGTGCGGAGGCTGGTCTGGTGGCCCCCTGCTGGACCTGCATCTGGGCGATCCTCGCTGTGTTCTCTTTGATGCTAGCAGAGTCTATTGTGTTCTGGACAAGGGACAAATAACACTCAATTAGTTGCCAGGCGGATAATAGAGGAACTGATAATATGAGGCTATATTCTGAAAACGTAAGCAACTTATTAAAAAAATAGAGGGCGCTGCTGCGATAGTAAAAAAATATAATCTAAAAAAAACGCTTTAATCCAGGATGAATGTATTTTTCAAATCAAACGGTGTTCAGAAATTTGTGGTAATTTCTGAAAGGAGATGATTCTACATCATATTGTAAGGAAATTTAATATACAAACTTGTTATTACATTCTCAGTAATCCGACCCCAAAAACCAGGCAAGTGTCTAATTAGTGAAAGGGGCGGATTATATTGCATACGTACAAAATACGCAAAAAATTAAAACAGATCTTTCGTAAAAACGGTTTTTATTGTGAAATTTGTACTTGAAACTTGCAGTTTTATTTATACTCAAAATCACATACATCAAATCAGAAACCCGTTAATTTGAAATTGACCTGACCTCGAAAACCAAGAATTAACATTATTCGAAATAAAAATAAAAATATATAATTTTGGTGAAAAGTTGAGTTCCAAAGTATTCAAAGAAAATTCGTAATAATATGACATATTCCTGCGTAAATCAGATTTACACAGGAATACAATTTTCGAGGACATTTACCATTACGGCCGGCCCGGCCCTTCAAACGTAGATAATAGAAGAAAAATCATAAAAATATGACATTAAATACAGATATTTAAAATAAATTCATAAAAATACACCATATTTCCAAGTAAACTGAAATTTCGCAGCAGATTACCACCGCAATCGGGTTTTCAAATTCAAATATTCAAGTAAATTCATAAAAATACAACATAATATTTTTGTGTAAATTGAAATATACAAAGCTTGGCGCTCGAGTCTAGGCACGCGGCGGCCTGCTGAATTTGATATACAAATACCGGCAAATTATAGAGCTTGATTTTGTACATTCAACTATTAAAAAATAACAGCGGATTATAGTAGTTGTCGTATCGGCGGATTACTGATAGAATACTGAACATGGAAAATTTTTAGTTTATGTTTTTGAAATGCATCCATTAATGAACTGCCGCATGAAATAATAATAATCGGATGATTTTTATAGTGCCATTTTTGTGAAAAATCACCTCAAGGGCGCTGTACAAATATTACTTCCTATTCTTATATTACATCTATTCTACGATTTTTTTTTTTTTTAACATTTATTTTCTCTTTTTGGACAGGCTATCATTACACATTATTTATAGACCATAAAGAGATGCAGTTAAATTATCAAAACTAAATACGGCTTGGTCTAAGTTTTCATACATGTTAAATTGAGAAAAAAAAAAAGAAGCTAACTATATTTATATGATAGAGTGATTGTTTCCATTATATTCAAGAATGTATTTAAGCTAAGACAATGAATTATTATCCATATATATTTAGGATAAATAACACAGAATACTCTTAAAAGGGGGGAGCGGCGGGGGAGGATGGTGGCCAGGGGGACTGATCCATAATGCCCTCAAAATCTTCTTTGTCTTGGTGACGCCCCTGGGCGGCGTGACGGGACGGTTGGTGATGGTCTGCATGTACGCCAGGTAGCGATTGTCGGCCGCGTCGTCCACTGACATCATTGCACCTGCATTATCGAATTCCCGTAGTTGTTGGGCGCCGAGAAGTGGGTGACCAGTTGCCTCTTGGCAAAGAACTCATACCCGTCCTCTATCACCTGATGCACCCGGCAGATCAGGTCAAAGTCGTGCTTGTTGAGGAACTTGGTCACTATCTCAATGACGAAGTTGAAAGTGAAGCTCGTTCTCGCCCCAGCCGGCAGTGTCCTCGTTGGGGTCGGACCACAGCAGGTCGGAGAGCAGCCCCTGGTCGGGCACTTCCCGATTGTATACAAGATTTTTTACAACCACCGTAGCCCGAACAGCCGTTGTAAATCACTTTTGGCACTTCACTAGTACATGTGGCCTTTCGACCGATGTGACCGATTCCCGATGCGTTAATTCAGAAGAACGAAGCAGATTTCAACTTAAAATATTTGGATTTTTATTATAAACTTGATTTAAGCTCGAGACGGCAGCACTAAAATTATTAATTATTAATATTGCGGTTATTTTATGCTATTTTTACACGGGGAAAATTAAGAACTTCCCAATATTTCCAAGATTAACTAAGAGCGATTATAAAAACCAGCCGGCAGCCACGGGGGCGCCTATGTACTGACTTAAGAATTATAAAAAACTCGATAGAAATCAGAACTAAACTTAAAACTCATATCCATAAATATAGTTTCATAGTTTCAGAGAATCATATCCATAAATTGAAGAAATGCACCCGTTAATTGCATAGCTAGGCTAGCCGGTTAGTGCTCACCTAAAGTCATTAAATAGAAAAAGTTTAAAAAATTCACGCATCAGTATGCAAATGTGTCCACAGCCCGCAACACTGTAAATAACTAAAAGTTTAAAAAATAAATAAAAAATATTATATCCATTAAAAACTTCTTACACTTTTTTAATTATCAGGGTTCAAATTACCAGGGTTCTACTGTATGGATAAATACACATAAAAATACATCAGGATCATAATTGTTACATCGCTAATCGGTACATGGACAACTAACTGGACATCAAGCCATGTCTCCAAAGGGGTAAGCAGATGGAAAGTCACTTATCAGTCTAGACATACACTCCTTGCTTCATACAGTACTCCTGGGATGTGCTCAACTTCTTGTTCCACTCACTTGAGCAATATATATTGTCCTATTATTCCTTTCTCTGTCCATCTACTCTACATATTCAATCCATCTAAGTCTCATTCTTAATTTTGTTAATATCGTACATGGTTCTACAACGCATACGTTTCAGGGATCTCATTGCCCCAGTCTCAAAAGAGTTCAGGCATTTAGAATTCATTGTGTGGATTAGTTGGAAATTGGATTTATTTATCTAATGTTTGTATTAGTATTGTCATATTGCCTAATTAGTCGATTACTTAAAGGGGTTTTATCAGACTGCGATTAAAACACTGTTTCACTAATTTATATTCAGAAACGAGTCCGAGCATATCTCCAAGATGGTGTAACATTTTTTTTGCATTAATTTCGCACAGGTTTTGTGTCATATTTAGAGATGCTATGTGGAGGGTTTTTTTTATGAAAGGAAGGATTGAACCTGGGTCTTGAAGAGACATATTGTAGGAGGGAGAAAACACAAAGGTTGGCAAATCATTCCGCAGCCAAGCCCATGAACACGAGAACGAGTCGTAGAAGCGACCCATTCTCACGAAACAAATTTCAACCGTATTCAAATGTTGGGCGCGTGTTTTACCGATTGTGCACCGGTGTCATAGCATCTTCCATTGAAATACCAGCAGAACAAGGACAGAATTCCCACCTGAAGTCTGTGCTCTAAAGAGACGGCCTGTTTCTACAATTGGACAACTATTGCCATTGCTAAAATGATTGCTTATGTGTTACTTATTGCGTGTGTTAGTGTTAGTTTTCCCGTCATAGCACAACGTGTTGGAAGCATTATCAGACTGTATCAATTCACCTGTCGTTTGAAGTTGTTAGCGGGCGCTGCGGCGGGTGCGGGAGCGGGCGTAGCGCCGGCGGGGGCGGCACCCGGAGCGGCGGCGGGGGCGGGCGCGCCCCCGGGACCCCTCAGGCCCTCCCCGCCGCTAGATGCGCGGCGCGAGGCGGGCTTGGCCGACGAGGCGGAGATGGAGCGGTGAACGCCGCGGTGCGAGGGGCTGGCGGCCCCCGCAGCACCCCCCGCCCCCGCAGAGGCCGGCTGCCCGGGCGCGCCGGCCTGGGGAGCACCCGCCATGTTGCGCAATGAGAGCGAGGAGCCTGATCTCGAGCCGTCGGATTCCGGCTGCAAGACATCAATTATTTTATGATAAATAAAGAATTTTTTTTCCGGAAAAACCAAAAGCGACCGGAATAGACTGAATATAGTAGAAATGAGATCCCTAAGGCGTATGTTTGCTAAAATCATGTACAACATATCCTAGAAGAACGCAAGGCCAATTTTCATTTTCTCTACTACCTAAGTCCTCCATCGGTGCACAAGCAACATTTTCCATTTATAAAGACGAAAGTAGGAGATTTTCAATTACTGAATGTTTGTCTTTCTTTTTAAAAAGACATGTAAAGAGGATGTACGGAGAAAGGAGGTTCAGGAGAGTATATGACAAGTGAGTGGACAAAGAAGTTGCGGACAATAAAATACTCGAGTCGGGTCATGTCAAAACATGACTCAAGCCGAGTATTTATGTAAGAGAATGAAGCAAAGAGTGTGCCAAGACAGGGTGGGGTGACGTTCCACCCCCTCTGCCTACCCCTTCGGATAAAAATGGCATAATAATCGGCGTAACATAATGGTGCTAATTAGAGGAATATTACTACATACTGTGACTACTGATTTTTTTTACCGTAGAGGGGTCAAATAAGGTTGGGAAACTCTGATGTAAAATCAGAACATTCAAAATAATTATGAAAGTACTCACATCTGTGCTTTTCCTTCCCAGTAATAAGTATGTGGCGAAAACATCGTCATATTTGGCCTCCGCTAGCGACTTCTCAATGTCCTGCCTGTTGTAGCCGAGACAAACTAGCGCTTCTGGAAATTACAAAATAAAACAAAAAACGTTAATAACAGTATAAATAAATAGTTGAAAAAAGTTCCTAGTCAACTCTCTAAATGCACAAGACAATTTTGAAATAGCCTGAACCACCTAATTATGAAGACACATAAATACATTTGCATGATTGAACACTGTTCTATGTTTTAATTTGACAAGACAAATGAGAAAGGTTTTTTTCTAAACATTTAATGAAAAGGTTCCTATTTTACCATTATAATATAACTTGGCATGATTGAACACTGTTCTATGTTTGAATTTAACAAGTTAGGTTTTATCCATACATTATTTGATGAAAATGCTTAGGTTATCACTCTATGGCACGGCATGATTAGACAGTGTTCTATATTTGAATTTGACAAGACAAATGAGGTAATATTTATGAATTATTTTATGAATATTGTATCATTCTACGTTTTGGCATGATTGAAAACTGTTCTAAATTTGAAGTTGACAAGGCAAATGAGTAAAGTTTAATCTATGCATTCAATAAAAAGATTCCTACTGTATTTTTATATGGATTTTACATGAATAAGCCCGATAATGAGAAGGTATGATCGAACATGGTTCTAGTTTTGAATATAACAAGACAAACAAATACATAAAATGATTTAATGTGTGGTTATTGAGGATGCCTTAATTTCAAAAGGTCTAATACTAAAATTTTCATGTATTATGTATGTAGAAACGATAAAATTGTGACAACATTCAGCGATGAACCTTTTTTTACCTTGTTCACCAAGAAAAAATAATCTTCAAAAACAAGCAAATAAATATGTATGGATACTGAAATCAACAAATTAATAAATGCAAATAAAAACCAAAATTTCATTTTTTTCGCTTGTTTTAGAAATAATGATTTTTTCTCGGTGAACAGCAAACATTTACCTAATTTTAATTATGAATAATGGCACAAAGTTTGGAAAAATTAAAAACTATATCACATTACGTATAATTAAGGTAATAAATAAAATAGAGACAATAATAATATTACATTTGATCATTGCACAGGTAATAGTCGACTATGAAACTTTAATCACACATAAATTAATTTTGTAGAAAAATGCATAAATACTTTACCTGTGCAATGATATTTTATCAAATATGGCAACAGAAAGCAACGAAACATCCTAAACAATAACGCATTATCGGAAAGACATTTAAATAAATTTAATGTTGATCTAAATCATGCATGGATTTATGATATCATATTATTAAACATAAGCTATTTAAAAAATATTTATTTTTATACTAAATCCCTAATGATGCAACGATTACCACTTTGAAGAATACAATTTTTATTTTTTTTTCACCCTAACAGTTTATCCCACAAATTTAAACCAAATAAAATCAGATAATATGAATTTTTTTATTAAAAAACCATTGTAACTTTCTTTCCCTTTTTTTTTCGACCGGACTGGTTTCACTCTATCATGGGCATCTTCAGACTGGCAAAATTAAAATTAAAATAACAGGCTAAACTGAGAATAATCTTGTAACTCGATTACAATTTAGGAGATGGGTATGGGTACCGCTGCCCCGGGAATCGAATAACCAACATCTCTGCCATAGGTCACCCCAAATGGCTAGCTACGTTTGGTGACTTAGCAGGGGTGCCCCGGTTAATGGGGTGAGGTTTGTCCAGGTCTTGGCGGCGGATGCGTCTTCCCACCAGGTGCTTGGTGGGCCGGTTGAGGGAGACCCCTTGACCTCTCAAGATGGACTCTCTCGACCCATCGCCGTACACCGCAGTGTGAAGGATGGATTAATACTGATGCCCCCAGATTCCCCTACACACCCCTCCATACCCTTTCTCTTCACAATACTTCCTCTACTTATAAAAGAGAAAATCCCCAGAGATGAAATAGGCGCTGAGGGAAATTGTTTTCCTCAAAGCCTTCTGTGTGGAGTAATGTAAAAAAAAGAAAAAAAGAAATAACTCAATAAATTCTTAATAACACAATTACGATAACCTAATAAATTCTTATAAATTGTGGTAGCGTTGCATCAAAATGCTAAAAGCTATTTATATTATTTAATCATATATTTAACAAACCGGACATTTAATTTAATTTAAAATCTCTTTAAATCTGATGAAATATTTATTTTACAGATTTCGCAAGAAAAGTAATTATATTTATTGAGTATTCAAAGAGTTAAAAATGTATACAAATGAACTTAAACACAATACATATACATAGATACAACATTCTTAGAGATATCATGCAACGATCATATTACCCTAAGTATGTAAATGCACACATCGGAAGACGGATGACATCGACGACAGATAATATAAGAACGACTAGACATGAACAGACAGACAGACATACTACGGCTAAACAATATCCATACCCGAAACGGTGGGAGAATCATTTAAAAATAATCTACCGTCTAACATAGTTTAGTTTATAATTTACATTTATAACAGCAGGGTTAGGTGAGATTCAAGAAATAGGAAGTGGGAAAGTGACAGGAGGAATTTGGGACAAAGCTGCTCCCAAACGTCTGGAGCCAGTGAGACCATAGCATCCCAAATTGGGGTATGTTGTGAGGCTGAAGGTATTGAGGAGGGGAAGGAGATGGGGAAGAGGAAGATGGGAAAGTACCTGGCTATTCAGATCTGGGCGCCAATGACGCCATTTCAGGTAACGTTTCGATTCTGAATGGTGGTCTTTCACCAGGGCGATACTGACAGTATATATCAATCTGGAACGTGCCGCAAATATGCTACATATTATTTTAAATTAATAAATTGTGAAATAACACAATTTACTCAAATAAAATATACTTGCGCACGCAGGGGTTTGTACCCGCGACCTACGGATTCGTAGCCAAGGGTCATGATCACTCAACCACTTGATACTGAAAGGTAGTTTAAATTAATTTATTTTTATGTGAATACTGCACAAGAGTCCCAAGTGCCAGTGGTAAGACGGTACCCCCAATAAGGAACATCAGTCTATCGTTTTTATCAGTAATGACATTCTAACATAAATAACAATATTTTATTACAAAAGTTTATTTTTTATATTTTATTTATTTATTAATTAGATACGGAATAAGAAGTAAAAATAATTTTTAAGGCTTCAATTTATCAAAGCTCACCAAACGGGGCTGGCCGGGCATGACGAAATACTTAAAGATAATTTGGCCATTTGATGATTCAATACTCGGTATTGTATGCAAAAATTCATGACATTTTTATCCTCAAATTTAACCGCTTTTAATTGGAGGTTACATGTGCAAAATTTCAGCATCCCGTCACAATGTCGTCAGATGTAGAAAATACAATGGTACCAACAGAACAGGTCATTTCGATGAGATGGTTTTTTATACACTTTTAAATAATGCTTTATAAATTCTAAGTAAAGCTTGTATATTCAGAATCGGCTATATTTTTTTAAGCCATAATATTTTTCGCTGGAGTTCCTTATTGGGCTATGTCGTGATGCTGAAGAGGAAAGGAAGGTAAGAAATGGGAAAGAGGAACATTGAGAAGTATTCCGGCTGTTCAGATATGGTCATTAAACACAGCTAAAGCCATTTCAAGCAGCATTTCGAGTCTCTCACCAGGACGACACCGAGAGTAGGTACATTAGGGAACGTAGAGAAAATACACATTATTTAAATTACACATGAAATAACACAAATAAATTGAATAAAATATCATTTCCCACGCCATTCGACGACTACACCACATGAAAAAGTACATAGATCATCTGACAATATTTATAAAAGACATGCAATGGATACCAAGTAAATTTTTTTTTAAACCCTCTATTATAATATACTAAATAATAATAATAATAACTACAGCATATAGATTTGATTCTCCCACTAGACGGTGTATAAATGTAGCCGTTACGGTCGGACCTACCCATTTGTACTGTGACGGGTACGTTCGTACGTGACGAAATTACCATCGGGCGGTACGTTCGTTCAACCAATCAGTCCAGTGCGATTGTGCGGGGAGAGGGGGGAAGACAGAAAATTCACACGGTAAGGCAACGATAATGTTAAAAAAATATATATTAAAACACTTCGGTACAACGTAAACCAAAAACAAGCAAAAAAAAACATTGGTGAATGTTCTTATATTATTATTGTGAGTATTTAAACGTATTGTTGTGAAAAATTGGTTATAATAATAATAGCATCATGGCACGAAAGCGATACTGCCGTAACTGGCACTATAGCTTGACACGGATAACTTTGCAAGCGGTCGGAAAAGGAACTAAAGATACCACGTTTTTTGTTATTCGCCTATTGAAATATCTTCTAATTTGGTTTCTTCAAACTCAATTTTTTTTTTTTTTATAACTTATTGAAGTTTGCAAACCTCATTGTAATATTTAATCATTGAAGAAGATAATATTAACACATCCCAAATAAAACATGAATCCGAAAAAACAACAGAAAAAAATATATATATGATATCGGTGTAGATGGCATAAATTGAACTGGTCTCATTAGCTCAGTCAGCAAAGCGGTTGTCCCGGAAAAACAGAGGTCCTGGGTTCGAGTCCCAGATGCGACTGATACCTTTTTTATTTTTCTGTTGTCTTTTGGGATTTGTGTTTCATTTGGGATGTGTTAATATTATCTTCTTCAATTCTTTTTGTTTTTTTTTTCTTCTAAAAAGCAATACAAATGGCAAAACATTTTTCTCACGATTTTGGCATTCATTAATTAATTAAGTAATTCCAGTATTAGGTTAGCTTAGTTCTCACAATAATTATAATTTTAAAACTATAAATAAAATTTTAATTTCTGATAGTAATTGATTGATTCAAATAAATAATAATAATAATACTTGGACGAATTATATAGCGCCGTTTTTGTAAAAATCACTTCAAGGGCGCTTCAAAAGTTCACTTCTAGTGATTTATTTTGCACTGGCGTCCCCCAACTGCAAATCCGTGTCAAACTGTAACCGTAAGTAAACTTTTATTTCACATAAAACTTATTTCTATTAAAATTTTGAATAATTTATTGAAGCTTATAAATCCCATTGAAATATATTTTTAATCATTGAAGATAAAATTAACAACTCTCAAAATGAAACTGAGTGCTGATACCAACCCTGATGTATGGCAGTGAGGCATGGAACTGGCAGAGGAAGGATCAAAGTAAACTGAATGCTGTAGAAATGACATCTCTGAGGCGAATGTATGGTAAAACCAAGTATGATTGAGTGAAAAATGTTGAGATTCATAAAGAATGCAAGGCTGATGCAAGTGTAATGAGTAAGATTAAGAAAGGGAAGCTAAGATGGTTTAGGCATGTAGAGCGAATGAACGAAGAAAGGAGTGTAAGGAGAATATATGACGCAAATGTGAATGGAAGAAGAAGCCGGAGATGCCCGAAGAAGACATGGTGCGATCAAGTGAATCAAATACTTGAGTCGGGCCATGTCAGAAGGCGGAATAATAGAAGAGAATATATGAGACGACGTATAAATGTGAATGAAGCAAGAAGTGTACGCCAAGATCGAGTTGTTTAATGGTTGTTTAACGACATCATGATTAGCTAGTTAGTTAAAATAAAACTGAAAATACACAGAAAAGAAAAAACTAACGGTAGCAGCTGGGACTCGAACCGAGGACCTCATGGTCTATTCGGAACCTTGCGCTCTAATCCACTGAAGTATAGCTACCCCAATACATCCCGTCATTTTGATCAGTATCATACTTCGATTTCTAAGAACTGTCAATATCATCTTCAATTAATCCCCATATAAGATAATTAATCCCCATATAAGATATTGGCCAAAAATCAGTGGATTAGAGCGCAAGGTCAGGGATATACAATGAGATCCTGGGTTCGAGTCCCAGCTGCTACCGTTACCTTTTTCTTTTCTGTGTTCTTTCGGTTTCATGTTTCATTTTGAGAGTTGTTAATATTATCTTATTTCTGCTTGAATAAACTTATTCCTGCTTCAATCTATCTGGGTCCAGCAGTTCTATCCCCACTGGTTTTAAATCATTTTTTGAACTCTAAATACATAATTAAATATTTGACAGTTACAGCAGTGTAGCTTTTCTGTGACAATAATATAAACATTGAGAAATTAAAAGTGTAAATCATGTGGATGTTTCCAATTTAAAACATGTGATAAAGTGTGATAAAAACATAAATTAATGCACCTTAAGAGGAACGGCTGCGCGGCCTGTTTCATACAAAACTTAATTTTGGATTTGAGGCCAAAATACTCACCTAAACCTAATGACCTTTTTTTTCATCAAAAAGTATAGTAAATATCTAGTACGGAATAGAAGTAATTTATTTCTGTTTGTTTTACATTATGAAATATAGGCCATTAAAGGAATTGATTTTTCGTAATTTTAGAGGCACCTTTAACAATTATTTGGGGGCTAAAGGTGATGTAAAAAAAGTTTTACCCCGTCTACTTTTAAAATATAAAGAAATATAAAATTAAAAAATGTATTAAAATAAGCATTATGGTTGACTTTTAATTAAATTGAAAACGACGAATATACGTTGGAACACAAATTTGCCGTAAATAATTTAAAATATCTTTTAAGGCGATGCAATGGGAAGTAACGCAAAATCATGTGTTTTCGGTTTGAGAATTGGATAGCCTAGAAATATCGTAGATGATTTAATTAAATACTGCAAGTAGAACACACCTTGGCCTTTAGTCTATATGACCGTAAAACATTTTAACATTTATGTCTGAGCTTTACAGAATAGAATAAAACACGCATTTTGGTGATGGTTTTTTTGCGTAAATCGAAACATGCGGCCGATGTTAAGTGGTACTTTCAACCTCGTCGCCACCTGCATAAGGAGGGCGTGATTTAGTTGGAATTTTAGCCAGTGGATCGCCTTAAATGTTTTGTTTTTATATTTTTATTTACATAATCATATTTACTTAGCAAATATAATTATTTTTTTTTAAATACAATAAAACCGCAAATAATTTTCTAAGTTGCCTCTAAAATTATGAAAATTGTTTTTTTATTTTTCATGGCATATACTTCATAATTTAAAACAAAAATAAATAAAAATACTTCTCGTCCGTACCAGATATTTCATAAACCTTTAATTAAAAAAATATATTATTCAGTTTGGATGGGTATAAAACCAAAATGAAATTATGTATGAAACAGGCAGCGCAGCCATTCCTCTTAAACAGAATTAAAAGTGCTCCAATAAACAGTTCACTCACTTGAAACTTACTCAATATAAGTTATCATAATGCAGACTGATTCAAATTGATGTTCACTTTAATTATTGATTAACCAAATTTTTAATTAAAATACAGTAAAACCCCTATTTTACGTTTTTCAAGGGACTGAAAAAAAAAAACTTAAATGGAGGGAAAATGTAAATCGGGGGAAATGAAAAAAACAACTTTTTTTTTTTAAATAATCTTTGTTAATTTTTTTGGTTGAAAAAACTGTGTGTAAATGATGATCGCAAATAACTTCAAACAGAAAGACGCGTCACAAATCTAGTTGAAAACCGAATAGGACAATCGGAAAATTCAACTGGACAGATCAGATGTTATAACATTTTACGAATCGCTAAAATTGAAAGCTGTCGGCCAATCACGGCACGGCAGATAAAAATGTGACAACTGCGCCGGCGCATTGTCATGTGCGCGCGTCCAATCACGGCACAGATAGCTAAAATTGAAAGTGGGCGGCCAATCACGGCGTTTCGCGTCGTACGGCCGACCAATCACGGAACGACAGATAAACATGCGTCTTCTGCGCCGACTTGAATATTTTCGAGGTAAATTGCGGGAAAAAAACGTAAAAATCGGGTAATAAATGTACTAAAATACATCGGGACTGAAATAATGACACGTAATTGGAGGGAAAACGTTAAATCCGGGGACGTAAAATACGGGTTTCACTGTACTCGTTTTTTCTTCTGTTGATCTTATTATTTATTATAATTATTTAATGTGACAGAAAACACTAACATTGAGGTGTTTCAAATTCTGAATGATTCATATTTGAATTAAATTTCCGTTTGTAGCATCTGTATCTGTGCTGATCGTCCATTTGATTGAGTATCAAATGCGGCGGAGTTTGAAACATCTCAACCTTGATTGGCATAGTTCAATTTAAAGCAGTCAATATATGTTACATGTTTTAGTAGATGGGTATTTTTAGAAGTGTTATTTAAATCAAGAAAGTGTCCACTTTTTTAGTGGATATATTGAAAAAATAAAAGATCGGAGAACATCAAGGGCCTGATTCCGGTCCTTTTTAAGGATAAGTCATTGTCATTATCTTTAGGGTTAAAAACATTTTGCTTAACTGCGATTCCGATTACATGTCGATGACATTACATTTTGAAATAAGTTTGTGGTATTATCACAGTATTATTAAAATTTAATAGCATTATAATACGACAAATGACTCACAAATAATGTCAAACTCAATACTTATGATAATATTGAGTTTTTCTTTTGTTAAAACTACGCAAATAATGATATTTTTAAAGAATGTCATTCGCTGAATGACAGCTGTAATCCGAGAGAACCGAAACCGCAATTAAGCAAAAAGTACTTAAGCCTAAAGATAACGACAATCCTTAAAAAAAACAGGAATCACACTCCAGGATAACTTACTGACTATTCTGAGAAAACACATGCTTCGTGAAGAACAAATGATGTCTACTATATTATAGCTCCTTTCGACACTGAAAGGTTATATCTTAAAAAGATAAAATTTCTGAGGACGATGTCTCAAAAAGATAAAATTTCTGAAGACAATGTCTCAAAAAGATAAAATTTCTGAAGACAATGTCTCAAAAATATCAAACTTCTGGAGACAATGTCTCCAAGAGGCCACATCTCCTAAAAGTCAAGTTCTCAAAAAACAATTTAAGACCAAATGACATCTGCAATAAGATCTAATGTTCCCGAAAGAAAGTCTTCTAGAAGGCCATGACTCCGTAGGCAATGTGAAATGCCTCCAAATCCTCCAAATTCCCAAACAAACCTTCGATACAAATCTAATTTCCCAAAAGAACTATGTAAGGTCAACCAACATCCCAAAAACAAAAGTTCATGTAACTTCTCCAACACTGAACTAAACTTTCCAAAAGCAGAGGCTCCTAAAAGATCATGTCTCCGTAGGCAATATGTCCATAGAACAAAAGGTCATTCAAATGTACAAGGCACTTAGATTAACTAACCTATCCTCTTGTGGTCCTTAAAGTCCTGCTGCGGCTCGGAGTAAGGTCGGAGTTCATCCTCTTCGTAGCCCACATTCATCCAGCGGTCGCGCATGATGGTCTCCAGAGAGGCTCGCTTCTCCGGGTTCAGAACCAGGAACTTTTTCAGCAGGTTCTCGCAGTCCGTCGACATGTAGAAAGGTATTCTGAAACCGGAAAAGTGAAGTAAGTCAAGCATATAAAATAAAATTTCCACTTCTAAATCAAAGTACACAGTACATACCGGGAGTACAGCATGTAAATTTTAAAAAGGTGAGAGGGAACAGAGCAATCTTTAATTCGAAGTGAGGAAATTTTTTTGGAGGATGGGATAGCCATTTGTATCAAGACATAGTAGACTCTTTCAGATTGAGGATCCTATCTTTGAAGATAGAAAAAATGTCAGTTGGGGGAATGTGAGTGTAATAGGGTTGGACGCAGCTTTATTTGCTAAGGAATCTGCAATATCGTTTCCGATGATGCCAACGTATCCAGGAATCTAAATAAATGTTACAGAAGTTTTTTCAGAGCTCTGTATGGAGGCTATCAGGAATCTAATACAGCTGAAACCAGATAAAACAGAACATTATAAAAGAATAGGTTAGTTTCGTTGTTTATTTGCATTGAGGTATATATATAGTCTACGTTCCTCACAAAATTAGTGTAGCCCGAGGAGCATTTGAGTTACCAGCGTGCCTACTTTATTTGCTACTTGAGTTTTTTAACATTAAAAAAGTCAATTTACTCGAATATTGATTATGGTAAAACCGATGAAAGGTTACACCATTGCTTTTTCTATCTTTTCCAGAATGATATGTCCAGTCATGTAGGCATTTTGCAGATATCATTGGAGATTCATACCCAGTGAGCGCTTGTAATCGACTGAAGCCCGTGTTATCTCTATGATGCCAATTGGCCGGATGACGTTGCCCATATTTCGAATGTTGGTGTTTACTCCATTTGTAGAACCTAATGTTTATTTATTCTTTTTCTTTACTTTTCTTCAATGTTTTGTTCTGTCATGGAACCGGTCAAAAATCCAAATAAATGTAACAGTTTTTCAAGAACTTTGTATGGAGGCTATCAGGAATCAAATAAAATGAACAAAGTGAAAGTAAGAAGTTTGGTGAAGTAATAATGTATGAATTATTGTACCTGTATTTTCCCCTGAGTACCCTCTCTCTGAGCTCCCTCAGCGTGGAGCCGTCGAAGGGTAGCGAGCCGGAGACCAGCGTGTAGAGGATGACGCCCAGTGACCACACGTCGACCTCGGGACCAAAGTATTTTTTTCCTGAAATGAGGTGGATTAAGACGGTTAACGGAGTGGACCAAAAGAGATGAGTACTGCCCTCTACTGTTGTACAGATATAAAGTACAATAGAACATTAACATGAAAAAAAATATGTATTATTTTTATTTGGGAAAACATACAGTTGTAATACAGTTTTACAGATTAACTTCTTTGTTGCACCCTTGAGGTGATTTTCTCACGAAAACGGCGCTAGACAAATAATCCAATCATTATTATTATTAACCAAGTTTCCACTACATAATGCTCCTCTTAACCTAACCTATACTTAACTAACTTACCATCAAGCCATGTCTCCGCGGGGTAGGCAGAGGACGGACCGTCAAACAACCCCATCTTTACATACACTTCTTGCTTCATTCACATTCATTCATTCTCTTCGGTTATTCTGACTTCTGACATGGCCTGACTCAAGTATTTGATTCACTTAATCGTGCTATATCTTCCTCAGACGTCCCCGGCTTCTTCTTCCATTCACATTCACTCTGCATGCCCGGACCATCTAAGCGTCCCTTTCTTAATCTTGCTCATTATGCTTACTTACTGGCTTAGCCTGGCGCTCTCAAGGCAGCCGGCGGCTTTTTATTTCGCTCTTAGTTTATCTTAGAAATATTGGGAAGTTCTTAATTTTTCTGGTGTAAAAATAGCTTAAAATAACCGCAATAATTTTTAGGTTACATTTATAAAAAATATATAATTTTAGTGTTGCCGTCTCGGGCTTAAATCAAGTTTATAATAAAAACCCAAATATTTTAATTTGAAATCTGCTACGGTGTTCTAAAACTAACGCAGCGGTCGAAGGCTCTCGCCACATGTGCCATGGACTAGTGAAGTGAAGTGCGTAAAGTAAGTAATTTACGATGTGTATTCTTTACGCTATGGTTGTAAAAAATATTATATACGACCGGGGCACACTACTCAAACTTAATGATGAAAGTGTTATTGTGGACCCTTTAGTAGCTGCAAAGATATCGTTGTATAACCTTGAACGTGGTAACACAACCCGTAAAATTAGATTTCGTGGTTGCCGAGCAGGGCGCAGTAGGAAAAAACACGTGTGTTTTAGAATTGAACAATCCGTAGAAAAAGTAACGACTTCGCCATTAGCAGAACAGGGAAACATCATATCCTATTGAATCCTGGGAGAGAAAATAATAATAATATAGTAAAAACACGTTTACAAAGGCATGCTAACTCCAAGAGCCGACAACTGGGCATAGGATGTTGGAATGACCGATCTCTCAACAACAAAGTAGATGAGGTAGGGGAGGTTTTCAACGAACAGAATCTGCATATCCTGGCCATAACTGAAACGTGGTATGAAAACGGTGACTCTTTTTCAATAAAGAGACTGCGAGCCTTAGGATACGTGGTGCTGGAAGAAGCACGACGTAAATCAACGATTTCTAGGAATGACAATATCTCTAGCTTAAATCACGGGGGTATCGCGATTTTAGCTCGCCAAGGCTTGCGTTTGACAAAGGTGTCCATTGGTGCGTACCTAACTTTTGAATATTTGAGATGCAGAGTTTCCTCTGCAGGGGCGTCATTCATTTTATGTACACTATACCGGCCGGGTTCAAAACAAATCACCGCGGACTTTTTTATAGAACTATCTTGTTTTCTTGAGCGGGTTGTAGGACTTTCCGATAATATATTCATAACTGGCGATATCAACATTCATCTAGAGCGCCTGCAGTCACCCAACACTGTTAAATTTACTGACCTCTTAGAGTGCTTCAGATGCCGTCAATGGGTCAGCGACCTAACTCACGATGCAGGTGGGACTTTGGATATTTTTGTTTCAAAGTCATGCGGCCCGTCCCTGGTAGCAGATAGCGTGGATGTGGGGTTATCAGATCACCGGCTAATTCGCACTGAGATCAATTTTAACCCACCGAAAATCCCTTACGTAACTATCACATCAAGAGCATGGCGTAGTTTTAACTTTGACGACTTCCTCATAGAACTAAAGGCCTCCCCGCTTTGCACACAAAGCGCTTGGGAAACAGAATCCCCTACCAACTGGCAGATGATTACAACACCGTACTCTCAACCCCTTTAAATAAATATGCTCCAACTTCTACAAAAACTCGGCGAGTTCGAAAATCTGACGACTGGTTTGATGAAGAATGTCGAAATCAGAAGAGAGTAATGCGGAAATTGGAGAAGTCCTACAGACAGTCAGGGGTTACCTCACGAAACGATTGGATACAAACTCAAAAAGAGTACACAATCTTAATTCGTTCAAAAAGGTCTGAATATTGGACAAATAGGATTCACTCAGAACGTATAAATCCGTGTCGTCTTTGGAACTCGGTTAAGACAATTGTTGCCGATGTTCGTGCACAAAATACAATTGATATCGCTCCGGATATCTTTTCCAAGTTTTTTCTCGAAAAAAAAGAGTTCATACGCGCGCTAGCAATCGCCGCCCCACCGCCATCTTTTACAAAAAACAATGGCGGAACCTTATCTGCCTTCAAATCTATAACCCTCGAAGAAGTGAGGAAGTTAATACTCGCTTTACCGAACCAACAGTGTGCACTCTATCCTATAAAAACATGGTTACTAAAGAAGTGTTGTAACGAATTAGCTCCCTTCCTAGTTCAACTCTTTAATAAGTCATTTAACATTGGTAATTTCCCAAAATCACTAAAATCAGCTGTTGTAACTCCACTATTAAAAGAACCGCAATTGGACGCTGAAGATCTTTCAAATTACCGACCCGTTTCAAATCTTCCATTTATATCTAAAATCTTAGAAAAAATTACTGCTTTACAGATAATAAGTCACTTAAATTCAAATAAATTGTTAACTAAATATCAATCTGCATACAGAAGGTTCCACTCAACGGAAACTGGATTACTATGCCATTTGTCAGATATAACTCTGGCCATATAGTCGGGTAAGCTGGCACTTCTTTCAGTCTTAGACATGAGTGCCGCTTTTGATACGATTGACCACGATTTTCTTATCAACGTTTAGAAGAATCCTTTGGTTTAAACTGTGGCGTTAAGAATTGGCTGACATCGTATTTAACCAATCGTTTACAAGCAGTGAAGATGGGGCAAAACCAATCAAAACATGCAACCCTTTCATCTGGAGTACCCCAGGGGTCCGTTCTGGGCCCTCTGCTGTTCATCATTTTCACAAATGATGTAGCTAAAATAATAGAATCGTTTGGTCTTCTATCCCACTGCCATGCTGACGAGCAGCAAGTTTATTTCTACTGCTTACCAGAAGAAATAGACAGACTAAAAACTCGCATAGCTGAGTGTCTAGAAGCAATAACTCGCTGGATGACCTCAAATAGATTGAAGCTGAATCTGTCAAAAACTGTGTTTCTCTGGACCGCCACAAGCAGACGTCAGCATATCATTTATAACTCCCCAATAAATATTTCAGGAAGTGATATTACTCCGAAGATGTGTGTTAAATTACTTGGTGTCAATCTGGATGCAGACTTTTCCCTTAAAAGTCATGTAAACAGAACTCTAAGTACAGGGTTCTTTCAATTGAGGCAAATAAAGGCAGTACGGAAAAACCTGCCAACAGAGGCAACTAAACTGCTTGTCAATTCGTACGTTGTGTCACGTCTAGATTACTGCAACGGAATACATGCGAGTTTCCCCAAATACCAAATTAACAAATTGCAATCAGTATTCAACGCTGCAGCAAGACTTATCACCGGCGTATCTAAATATTCTCACATTTCAGAGCATCTCAAAAATCTCCACTGGCTCAAATGTCCTGAAAGAATCCAGTTCAAGCTCTGCTGGATGGTATTTAAGTCGTTAACGGAATGGCTCCGGCTTACTTATCAGAACTGTGTATTCCCAAAAATACCAACTCACGGCAATCCACCCTTAGGTCAGCAGCGTCATCAGCTATCGGCAGGTTGAAGGAACCAAAGCGCACACCTAATACTAAGTTCGGTGATCGTGCTTTCGGAGTGTCAGGACCTAAAGCTTGGAATGAACTGCCGCATGACTTAAGAATTATCAAAGACTCGACAGAATTCAGAACTAAACTTAAAACTTAGTTTCTTTGTTCCGGACACTTCCCACCACTCCTCATGATGTAGATTCAACAGTTTCTCGCTTGAACCACGAATTACCGGACACCGTGTATATATATAACAGTCATGTATCAAGGGAGGAACTTTACAAGAAAAAAAGGTCTATGAAAGTGATAAAAACCAGCTCACCTTGGAAGAGTTCGGGAGCCGCGTAGGGCGGGCTTCCGCAGAAGGTGTCCAGGCGCCGGCCGGGCTTGTACTCGTTGGAGAAGCCGAAGTCGGCAATCTTGATGTTCATCTCCCCGTCCAGCAGAAGGTTCTCCGCCTTCAGGTCCCGGTGGATGATGAGCTTCTGGTGGCAGTACTGTACGGCGCTGACGATCTGCCGGAACTTGGCGCGCGCCTCTTTCTCCTTCATGCGGCCGTGCAGCACCAGGTAATCGAAGACCTCGCCGCCCGACGCGTACTCCATCACCAGGTAGAGGGTTCGCTCCGTTTCTATTACTTGGAACAGTTTCACTATGTTGGGGTGGTCCAGCATCTTCATTATCCGGACCTGCGAGAGATTAAACCAAAACACAGATTTTACTTTTAAAATAGATAATGACGTACAAGTCTTTTACATTCAATGAAACAGAAATAACTTGGCATTTAAAACTAAACCTTACAGAAACAATGAATTGCTTTTTCTCAATCAACACTCTAATAATTATGGGTACTGGGTACCATTCTCCACTGTCCAGAATGCCGAGACTTGTTAACTCAAGCCAGGGCCTTTGAAATTTTTGATACTAGTCTAAATGAATTTCATCAGGCTTTTCAAAAATAAACTTGGCATAGACTCTACGAAAAACTTGTTCAGGCTTTGTTTGGCTTGAATGTTCTCGCAAATGAATATTTTTGTCATTGATTCAATCATGTATTATGATAATAATAATAATAACAAAGCATTTATATAGCGCAGTTTTGTGTTGTTTCACTTCAAGTGCGCTTTACTATAAATAAACTTAAAATGATTAAATAACTCCATTCAGTGGTATTCTACAGTGCTACTTTTACATTCTATTTATACATTCTTAACATATTACATACATTCCAGAAATATGTGCCATTGTGCTATGTGATGTATGTGCTATTCTTTTTCTGCAGTTCTTGTTTATCTCATTTCATGTTGTGTATTTTGTGTAATTGGACAATGGGTCCCGTTAATATAAAATAAATAATATTACAAAAACATCAAAAGTATTCTGACGGTGGCGGCTACCATAATATTTTAGTGTCCTTGTGAACGAATAATGAGTGAGAACATTATTCTTATTAAATACATAAAAAAAATATTTTTGATGTGAATACCACACAAGAGTCCCAATTGCTCCATGCTAACCAGAGTCAGTGAGACTATGGCATCCCCAATTAGGGTATGTTGTGAGGGGAAGGAGATGGGAAAGAGGAAAGCGGGGAAGTACCTGGTATTAAGATCTGGTCACCAAACATGGCTAAAGCCGTTTCAAGCAATGCTTAGATTCTAAATGGTGGTCTTTCACCAGGGCGACACTGAGAGTATCTATTACTACAAAAAATAAATATCTATACAGTAAGTTAATGAAGGCTGTTTACTGAGAATTTCCTGAGAAAAGAAGAATGAATTATGCAGTTGATGTTATTTATAACTTTTGACAGTTTAAACCATGGACAGGTACAAACCTATTATCACTTCTTTATAACTGGACCAGACCTATACCTCTGATTAATAAAATATAATGGTAGCAAGAGGAAGTCAAAAACTGTTATTTATAATAGCAATAAAATATAGTTCGACGCACCTCTCTGAAGAGTTTCTGCAGCGAACCGGGATTCAGCTGGGTCTTGTCAATGATCTTGATGGCCACCTCCTTGCCGGTGGGCACGTGCTTGGCCAGCTTCACCTTGGCGAAGTTGCCCTTTCCGATGGTCTTCAGCAGGCGGAACTTGCCGATGTGCGGCTCGTCCGAGGGGCGCGAGCGGAAGGGCCGCGCAGCCCCCCCGCTCACGGCCGCCCCCCCGCCGCCCACGGCCGTCCCCCCGCTGGCGGCCCCGCCGCCCGCCGCCGCTCCAGCCGCCGACGATTCCGAGGCGCTCTGGAATACAAAAAAAAACACAAATTAATATCTAATCATATATATTTAAAAAACGGATACCAGCATGATCTTTGTCTTGTCGAAGGCCATGTTTTTATGCTCGTCAGCTAATCACAATTTCATCAAACGCTAAAATGGAATGAGAATCAGCGGTTAACTGCGAGCGTTCAAATGATAACACTTCTAAATGGCGCTAATAGTTGATCTGATGTTCATCAAATGTAATATAGTTTAAAACGGCCCAACCTACAGAGCACAAACATGGACACTCGCCATTAATGGGTTTGCCACCTTAGTCCGCTGGCTCAAAGTAGCTTCTATTGTCACATAAAAACAATTTAACTATTCAAAACCGTAATATGCCTATAGGAGGATGTAATCATATTAGGTAAATGTTTCCAGTTGGGACTCGTTTAAAAACTCAACATTTTTTTAAAAGAAAAACACTTTTAGATTCGTAAGAATAAAAACAAAATATTTGCACTTAATTTTTTACTTTATTTAAATAAAATGCGTAAAAATATTGAAGGTGAATTAACACTATATTTGACGAAAGAGCTAACTGCATAAAATGTATTTTTAAAAATAGGATCTTAGTTTAACCTAACTACCTATTTACAATATTTAATATTTACACTTGGCACCTTGTATGCAACTATCCTCTAATGCAGCCCTGGCCAACCCGCGGGCCGCATGCGGCCCGCTGCGCCCATACGTGCGGCCCGAGGTCATGTATGAAGAAATATATTTTTTTTTAAGTATCGGGTACTTCAGAATGTCTTTAAAATCAAAGAATTAAGTATACCATTTGTTGTGATAAAAAAAATGTCATTATTTTTGTATAATGTCTTTATGAGCGGCCCTTGGAAAATTTTAGGTCGTCAATGCGGCCCGGGGTGCTTTTTGGGTTGGCCAGGGCTGCTCTAATGTCATATTATTAATATTGAACACGGCGGCGTCAACTCTCCCTCAATATTTACGCATTTTTTTATTAAGGGTGGGTAAAACTCAACAATTCCGCCTCGCTGTTGATACGCATAGGTTTATAAAATAAAACTATGTTTCAGATTTCTAAAAATTAGAAAAAAAATATTGCCATAAGCGAAAATGCGAAACAATGAATATAAAATCATTTAAAGCTTAGTAAAGTTTAAAGTTTTTGCATGGATTTTTAGGTTAGTTTTTCGTTTTTTTCTCTGTAAACCCAAACTAAGAACCTAGTAATTAAAACACTGTATTATGTTTAACTAACTAACTAACCATCACGCCGTTTCTCTGTAGGCAGAGAGGACGGACCACCAAACAACTCGATCTTGGCATACACTTCTTGCTTCATTCACATTCGTACAAAGTCACATACATTCTCTTCTGTTATTTCGACTTCTGACATGGCCCGACTCAAGTATTTGATTCACTTGATTGTGCCATGTCTTCCTTGGGCGTCTCCGGCTTCTTCTTGCATTCACATTCGCGTTGTATACTCTCAGTACAATTCTTTCTATTTTATATTTAAAATAGGTATTAGGTTCTAAGTTTGGGTTTAAAGAAAAGAAAAAAAAATGGGGCGGAATTGTTGAATTTTACCAAAAGAAGGTAAAAATGAAGTGCATTTTTTTTTATTTTCCCATATCCAAATATTTTTTAAATTTATTTTTATGAATCTTAGAGTACCTTTTATTCCAATTATGAGTTTTTCTACTGTGCCCCAATTACAAATATTTAGTTTGAATACCACTTTTTATTTTTATATGTTAACCAACCGGTTTCAGTTCATCCTGAACCTTCATCGGGGTTATACTAAAACGTATAGAAATATTTACCTCATATTAATTTGCCGTTGTGAATCATTTGCACAACACTTATATTTCGGATATTAACACCCAGTTGAACTCATTAGCCTAACCTGCAATGTCAAATCACAGCGCTTATGATTACACCGCAAGTTTCCTTACACCGCGTAGATACTAACCGCAGAATTAATAGCTGCATCAATGGAATAAGCAAAGATATAAATAACGATAAAAAAATTTACACTTACAGTTGGTATTTTCATTATTGTCTATTCGAGTGTTTGAAAATCGCTTTTGACAGTTGCAACTTGCTATGTACTACTGTCAGATGTCAGATTACTCGAGCTTCGAGCTAATCTCGACAGAGTGCAAACAATACGAACTAGGAAAAAATGGGGGTAAGTTGTTACAATTTGATATTCTACGTTATACTAATTTCAGACGTTATAATATTATAAATAAGTATGTTGAATTGTATTGACAACTAAATTAATGAATGTAAAATATATCCAAATTACTAAAATAATCACAATCGAAGGAAACTGCAATTTACAATATAATTTTGACATTTTAAAAATTTAAAAAAATATGTATTATAGAATATTTTCGTAGTCCTCCTCACTATGAGATCCTGTGCTGAAGCGAACTAGGTTTTGGATAGAGAGTTTTCAGCAACTTCAAATATAGGTAGGGTATTTTCAGTAACTTTTATGATAATGTTATTAAAATACTAGTCAGTTCTTCTTCTGATAATTCCTTAACCCTTTAGGTGCCACCGAACGATATATCGTTCCGATACATTAACTTGAGTGCCACAGAACGATATATAGCTCGAGCCATAAAATTCGTCACGCGTTACCCACGGTTCTAAAATTATGTCAAATTATTGAAAACATGTGTCTAAAAATAAAAGAAATCAAAATAAAATAAATATACAGATATTCATGGATTATCGACATTTCTCCAGCATTTAAAAAAATACATGTGGCACCTTAAGGGTTAAACCAAGTTTTGCTGGACTTGATGGAGTTATTAATTGATTTAATTTGTTTGATACTAGGTGGGAGTTTGTTGTATAACTTTACAGTTAAAAATTCAGAGTTTCTTTGTTCAAAGGCAGTAAGTATTACACTTAGGTATTGTCTAATTGATTTGCTCTGGTATTATGATTATGAGGTGTGATAAGCCTTTGTGTCTTGAAGAGATGATGAACCCGAATATTTATGATTTTTTGTATACTTGGAACGTCGAACTGTTTCAAGATAAATATGACAGAAACACGAGTCACAAAAAAAATTCACCAACAAGCTGGCGAGCACTGAATATGAGTCGTAAAGACGACCTTTTCAGTATATACGAATTTGGCGTATTTTCCGACAGCGCACCTACCAATGAAGTACCGATAAAACAAACACAGCATCACCACCGCTTTGCAATCTGTTTATTGAGACAATATGTAAATGAAAGGGTGTAGATACGAACGCCATATTTTCAGGCAAAACGAACTGGAGATAGACACAGGAGACCGGATGAGTGTAAAGCGTTTCCCAGACGTAGTAGCATCGATAATAAAATGGGCATGTATGAGATAATGAATGAATGTGGATGAAGCAAGGAGTATGTAGTTTCTCTCGATTCTACCAACTCACTCTAGTTATCCGATTCTTCCTCTTCCTGAACATCCGGATGTAACCGGAAAAGGGGAATCTCGAAGGAAGGAACGGCGGCTTCCGATTCCTCATCTTCCACTTCCGCTTCCGGGATGAGCAGCTAGGAAACATGGCCGCGTTCGATCTTCAAATTATTTGCACATTCGCCATTTGCAATCGCGGACACTTCCAACACTCCGAGTGCTCGCAAAGTTACAAACGTGGAAAAATACGATATTTAAAATACTCCACATTGTTTTATCACTACCAGTTATTTATTTATTTATTATAACCCCAATAAATAGGCTTTAAATCATATTCATTCGCCAAAACTAAAAAATTACATATTTAAAATACAAAACAAAACCGAAAACAAAAATTTCCATACTAATTCAAAAACAGAAGGCGCACGTGACGTCAGATGTTCCAAATGCAATGGTACCAACATAACAAGGTGTTTTTATGAGATGATTTTTTATTCCATTTTAAATAACGATTTACAAATTCTACATACACAATAAAAGTTATAGATTCAGAATCAGCGTTTGCTGATCTATATGAATATATATTTTTAGGCCATTATATTTTTAAGTGAGTTCCTCGTTGGGGATGCCATGTCACTGGACTCTTGTGCGGCATTCACATAAACAAAGTAACAAGTCCACAGCGAGGGAAGCGCTACAAGTAACTACGCAAGGCTGTCGGGTAAGTACTCTTATGTTATGCAATGGAAAAATCACTATAATCACCATCACAATGGACTTAAATCTCATATTTTTATGATTGATAAATAATATCGACTGTTAAAGGGCAGAGGGGGATATCTCACATAATAAAAACACAGATAAGTATGTCAAAATTTAAACGGTCCCCCATAATAGCGGAAAAATTCATACAGTCAAAAACGTTTTAAATGATGGCTCATAGAAAGATTATTGTAGGTTTGAAAAAGCAGAATGGTCCAAGTGCACGTTTTTTGTTACTTTCACGCCCTCCGTGGTCAAGGGGTAAGGCTCTCGACTACGAATCCAAAGGTCACGCGTTCAAATCCCGGTGTGGGCAAGTAAATTTTATTTGATTAATTTGTGCTGTTTCACAATTAATTCATTTAAAATAATACATAGTATATTTGGGCACATTCCAGAGAGAAAAAAATACTTTCAGTATAGCCCTGGTGAAAGACCATAATTCAGAATTGAAACGTGGCTTGAAATGGCATTAGCCGTGTTTGGTAACCAGATCTAAATAGCCAGATATTTCCCCACCTTCCTCTTTCCCTATCTTATTCCCCTCCCACTACCTTCAGCATCACAACATTCCCCAATTGGGGATGCCATAGTATCACTGGCTCCAGACGGTTGGGAGCAGTTGGGACTGTTATGCGGTAATCGCATTAAAAACTGAATTTAGTGATACTTACCGAAAAGACATAATTAAGTTTTATGTTTATACTTTTTTTATTATTTTACGCTTTGCAAGAACGATAAGATTTTTTGTATTTTCGAAATGTGTGTATAGAAATAGCACAATAATAATAATCGGATGATTTGTATAGCGCCGTTTTCGTGAAAAATCACCTCAAGGGCGCAATGTATTAGATGTTTAATAAATAAAACAAAAATTAATAAAATTCACAGATACAAATAATTTTTTTAAAACGTTAAGAAATTAGGCAACTCATTAATTTATTCACAATCATGTATACTCTTCTCAAGCATTCGATTCGCCAAGATAATATATATGACCTTCGTGTCATATATTCTCATAGCACCCCTTTCTCCGTTCATCCCCTCTGTACGTCCAAGCGTATTATCTATTTTTAAACGCAATAAAACAACTCAACAGGTGGGTTATTCCCTTCTACCCTTTCACTGTAGATTTGAGTGATCGGATAAATCAACACACGTATGAATCGACACACTTATTAAAAGTGATATAAAGTCTTTAAAAGTACGAAAAAAAACCTAACCTAACCTAAATAATCTTTTTACTTTTTTATAAAGATGAATTAGATTAGGTTTTCGGGATAATTTTTTTGTTGTTTGTTTAATGACTGTCATTTTTGTGTGCCGATTAAATACATGTGTTGAATTATCATGGAACTGGAGATTTGCTATCTGGTATAGTAAATCGTTTTTTTTAATGAAAACTGATTAAAACACAATGGACAAACTGACGTCACTCAACAGTAATAACAACAAATAAACAAACAATGCTCAAGTAGCGCGACAACTGCTGACCAATCGACCCTAAAGATATTCTCCATGAATGTAAGGAGCATTAACAATAATTTTGACCAACTAATGATACTGTTAACTTAGATTTCGGTTTACTAATTCTGAGCGAATGCTGGATTCAAAATAACTATCTCCCTAAAACTATTCGAAACTACAATCACTACAGCACACTCGATAACCACGAAATGATGGTTTCGTAGTACATATTAAAAATAACATATTACACTCGGTCAAGGATATTACAATAAAAATCTCATTCCTTTTCCGAAAATGTTGTTATATAGTATATATATATGAATTATTTATTTATTATATTGTATACGCCCTATAAGGGCTTTTACATATTTAGATAGTTACAATAGTCACACAGGTGCAAAACACATCACAGTAGGTACACAGGTAAAATAGATGGCCTTCACGAAACACAATAACTAAATATTTAAATTGTCTCACGAACAAATTCAGCAATAACATCGTGTAAGTACGATTTCAAATAATTAACAATAGAGGCGAATATACAAAACACTCCTCACATTCATACTTATACTCTAGACATATATCTTATTAATAATTGTCGAGGATGTATGCAACAATGGTCCCTACTATGTCTGAAAAGGTATTTCCTTCTGTGCGAAGTCTAGGTACAAGTGAATTTTTGAATGACTCAGTCCTGAAATTATTGTTACAATTGAATAAAATTTTACATCGAGTACTTCTAGTTGGAATAATAAATTTAATTAGTTTGATTATATCGGGGCCGTCTATAAAACCATTAACAATTGTGAAAATAAAAGTTAGGTCAGAAACAAGTCTTCCATCAGAGAGTTTTAATAATTTTAGTTTTTTCATTGAATAATTGTAATTTACAGCACGTGCTCAGTATAGCAGTCGAAAACCTTGTAAAATCTTTTTATACTTAAAAATTAATGAATAAAGTCGAAAAAAACAATGATAATAATAATAACAGATTTTATTTCTTTATTATTTGTTCGCGTTCGTTTGTCCTTTATGTTAGTATTTATGGCAAAAGGCGGTGGCGGTGATAACGCAAAGTGTGTCACAGTGAGAGATAAACACAATGAGGCGATATTGCCTATCAGCAAGGAGCACCGTTGTACTGTGTTGTGTTCATGTCATGTCATACCTTGTGTTTGCTACGTTTGTATCTACATAATACATAAAATATTCAAATGTTTTATTTTTCGTATGCGATAAAATTTACGCGAAATCATGCAATTTAAAAGGTTTGAAAAATATATTTATTACACAATCGGTCAGAGCCAGCGGAAAAGTACCTTTAGGTTAGGTTAGGTTAGGTTACGTTAGGTATGTTTTACCACTGGCAGCACGAGCAATAATCGTAACAGGTATTTATAATATTATAAATAGGTATGTTAATTGTAAGACTCTAGGTTTAAGCCATAATTGTAAGTCATTTTGCAGGATTGTGTATAAAATATCCACTTGGTCATAAATATGTATTAGTTTTTAATATGTACTAGATTTATACCTAGTCTAAATTGTAAATAACTAGCTATAACTTTTAGTTGTAAGTTACTAGCTATAAGCCATAGACGTAAGTCACTAATTATAAGTCTTAGTAGTTATCTATCCATAGCCATAAGTCTTAGTTGTAAGTCAATAGTTATAAGCCTTACTTATAAGAAATTAGTAATAAATTTTAATTGGTTGTACGTCGAGTGATATGTTATATAAATTATTTGTAAAGCGCCCTTGAGGAGATTTTCCCTCGAAAACGGCGCTATAGAAGTAACCCAATTATTATTATTATTCAGACCTCTTCAATAAAGACGACTAAAAAGCCATAAAAAACATATCAGAATGGAGGTATTTCGAGAATGGAGGTATTTCGCCAAGACGATGCCGAGGACTTTATAACACATTTTTAATATACACATATAACAGTATACCTAATAATAAGGAACTCCAGATAAAAACATATATTCATGTGGAATACATGGATCAACAAACGCCGATTCTGAATATATCAAGGGTTTATTATACGTATAATTTATTAATCGTTATTTAAGTGAATAAAACACCATCTCATCAAAACCCCCTGTTATCACAGGCTAAATTATGCCCATGACGGTGGGACTTCCAATTAATATATGGCGCCATGATGCATCTTAAAGCATTTGTTTTCAAGGGTACACACATTCGTATATAGAGATAAGAATTATTACCGAATTTACATGTGTGTAGGCATTGTACAGTACGTGAACGGCGCCTGATAGTCTGGCATCTGGACGTTTTGTACCTACACCTATACACTGGGAATCGTATGAAGTGAGGTATGAGCTCATGAACTAGAATTCGGCTCTTAATATGTGCCAGCTCTTAAATGAGCCGTAGTTCAATTGAGTCGTACGAAAATATTGAGCTGGTTCCGTGACTCCCGCTCTCAACAAAATGAGTCATGGCCCATCGCTAATGTTAATGAATACTTGTTTGAAGGCAGATCCAACAGCTATTCAAACAATAATAATGGAAAATACTTTTATAACGATTTATAAACGATATTACAAGCGCAAACATATATAATTCAAACAGTGGAATTAATTCAATATTTCGTTATATTTGTATGACGTGAGATAAGACAAAGTCCGTTCGGTAGGACACTCGCCTAGCAGTAGCAGCCTGACGGATCTAGTTCTATACTCAAAGCGGGTGCCGACTTACTCCGTTTACCACACAAGTTATACTTAGTATAATGTTATGTACTACACTACAAACTTCTTCAATAAATGGAAAATCACTTAAAAATTAATAAGAAATATTTTATATATTCCTGATAAGGAAAGCATAGCTTTCGAAACATGTTGATATGTATATATTAATAAAGTGTTGAATACAAAGTAATTTATTTATTAATAATCACTCCACAAAGTGAATACCAATCTTTTGAAGAAATTATAAGAAATATTTTGTTTAAACCACTATTTAATATAAAAGTATCAACATGTTTCGGAAGCAAAGCTTCCTTCACCAGGATACATAGTATACTCGTCGAAACATGTTGACATCTATTATATTAACCGTTAGAGTGCGGACCAGCGCCATCGCACTGTCAGCTTTAGTCAAGTAAATTGCGACGCAGCAATTGTGCTGCAATTTTTAGTGTGCTTTTTGTCGTCCTCGGGAGAGCCGGTGTTCAATTTGAGCCTGGTATATTGCGGTTGGCGCGTGTCTTGATACCTATTTATTGTTTATCCTGTTAAAATAAATACAACCTAAAGTGAATCGATATTTTTCACCATTGCGGATGATCGCAATGTATCAAATGATAGTGGCACTACGGATGACGAGACCTCTGTTCCTATAAATGAAGACAGTGACGATATAAGTGACATTTTTGTACATCGCAGTAAAAGATTGCGAATAGAAAGTGGATTCATTTTCAAGAACACAATTGTAGGGTGAAATAAACTTATATGTTTGTACTTTTTAATATTTTTTGTAATTGCAATTATGTAGTTTTTTTAATTACAACTACAATACAATGTTCGTAAAATTTCATTCTTTACTTGAATAATTAAAAAAAAATCATTAATAAAATTGATTAATATTTGTCCAAGTTATTGCATTTTTATACAATATCATTTTTTTATTTATTTAAAAACACAAAATATCTATAGAAATTTATATACATACTTGCAATATGAGCATAGCACTAAAACGATTAAATAGCGGTTTTAACAAAATATTTTCTATTAATTTTATCCAAAATGTTTTAAGTTATTAAAATTTAAAAAATTATATGAAATTATATTCGTCTCGAAAAATTCCAAAAAAATAAGAAAAGTCAACATTTACAGTATAATGATGACCGATAACAAGTTACAATCAGTCGTGAATTGTAATCAATACGTTATCTATATATATTTTTTTTCATTTTCAACATTTACAGTAAGACTGTTGTCTTACTGTAAATGTTGACTTTTCTTATTTTTTTGAAATTTTTCGAGACGAATATAATTTCATATAATTTTTTAAATTTTAATAATTTAACTAACTCCCGGGTTACGAATAACCTAATAATAGCACACTTATAGCGGAAAAATGCTGCTCGTGCAATGGTGGAGGACTTGGCCCGCATAGGATTGGACCATTCGGCTACTAGCCAGTCAATTTTTTTTTGTATAGGTTGGCGTAGCATATTATTTTAATTATAGGTCCATGAACCAATAATAATAGTAACGCACCCGCAAGTTGATTTCTCATAGAAAGAACGTTACATACAATAATATGAATTTATTATTAAAATTAAAAACATTATTATTGTGATTTATTTATATAACAAAACAAACACTGTGTCTAATCAACACCAGAAAACAACACATTTAGACGCACACGTACACACTTTGTTTTGACGTAATTCCGTTTAAAAACAGCACCCACACAGTGTCAACTGCCTAATTTACGTATTTTTGTAAATCAGTTTAATTACATAGCGCGGAATTCTGACGGTTCGGTTCGATCATCGCTACGCAAGCTCATGCGAGGCACTACTGGCTTTCGTTGACAGTTCCCTCCCCGAGTTACGGGGAGAAGGGCGGGGGTACTTGACACCCCCTGACCTCCCACCCTCACTCTCGTAATGCGATGCGAGCATGTGGTTAACAACTAGTTCTATATTTGCAATGTTCGTTCGTGACGGAATTGGAAAAAATATGATAATCTTGCCCGCCGATTTAATTTTGATCGTACTGGTTTTACACTAATACGGCCAGTGTGAGTGGTGAAACTGTGATACTGTGGGGAGGGTCTTTTCGAAGGCCTGAAATCATTCCACAGCCAGGAGCTGCTGAACACAAGAAAGAGTCGTACAAGCGACATGTTTTTTTATTCCTGTCGTCAATTTACATAAAGGGTTATTTACAACGGTAAATTAACTCTTCACTAACACATCAACGACTTAGTAAGCAGAGCATACAAGCTTCTATGCTTCGTAATTCGAAATTCATATACATTTCACAACACGCAAACACTGAAGTTATTATAATTCTATTATTTGGACTCCACACGGACTAACTTACATTTGTGCATTGAAAGAGTTCACAAGAAATTTGTTTTTGCGTCTCTACGGACGATAGCCATCTATCTATATTTTGGGTATGACCTATTACCACTCCTTAGACACATATAGAGGCATACTGAAATATTTATTTTACTAACCGGCGTGATGGTTAAGTTAGTTAATCTCTCTGTTAATAAAGGATAAGTCGGTCCATAGTGTCGCGTTCGAGAATAATAATGTTTCTTTATTATAATTTAGTATTGTTAGGTCAGACAATATTTACAATATAACCAAAATGATCGGGTCACTCGGACGTTGGAGGAAGGTCGGCATGCCATTGTGTTGTTTGTTTTAAATTTGGCACGTGTTTTGTAAAGTGTAAAGCAGTGACATTGTTCTAAAACAATATTGGGTCATTTCATAATTACTTCAGGAAATGTGTTAGAAAATTACCTACCATGATACCCGATTATGAATCAGTCGTTGAAGGCACTGTGAACAGATAATACAAGATAGAAGTTCCTTCTAGGTCGTTAGGAAAGAAACACTTAGTAGCTTTTGGTTCTAGCCACGAGAGAGCCAATGAAAATATACTATCTCGTATACGCGTTTTTGTCTCTCTTACTACATTGTAAATCGCCATTCCATTTGATCCAAATGAACTTCAAACTAATTTTTCATTAAAGTGCATACAGATTGGGCCAGCTTTCTTCAAGATGTGCTTATTTACTTGAGTTCTTTTCTCAGCAATGCGTGTGTCTTCATATCAGCAGGTTGCGCCCTTTTCTCATAGATATTCACTTAACATTTGAGCTTGACAAACAATATAATGCGCCTGATGGCCGATGCGCAGAAACCGATTTTAGTAGAAGGCGAGATCAACTGGAAAAAATCACTTCGGGAAAGCTGCGCAGTACACGAAGGGCCAGGCGCAATCTTTAGTTTGCCAAGCTCTGTATATTCGTTGAATACCACTCTAAGGAATTGATCTACGATAACTGCAGAGAGAATTCTTATAAACATTACATAAAGGCGTTATTTATATAAACTGATTTAGTTAAATATAATAATCGTGCAAAGGTTTACGATGTTGCAAGGTTGCTGGTCGGCTTGCCGAGCGAAGTTACAGTGTACGGGGAAGTTGGTTGGGAGGGTGGGCGGTTGTGTGGGTTGGGAGTATGTAGAGAGAGGATTTCAGTGTCATGTGACCGGAAGTGGGTACCTACCTATCTGTGAAATGTCACCACCAGGGGGTTAGTACCTAACTGACTGTTAGGTGTACCTAGTCGGGGGGGGGGGGGTGGTAAAACTAATATGAGGAGCATAATATTATGCAGATCGAGGGTGGATTTTCACATACCTTTTGACTCACGGACCACCGGTTTAGAGTGCACGAGATTGTATCAGGAATTTAAAAAAACTGACGTCCGAGGCAGAACGTCCAGAACCTAGGCTCTAAGCCCAAAGATCGAGTGTTCAAATACCGACAATGATAAAAAAAAAACAACAATATTCGTCACATTTGGTTGACGACCAAATCGACAAAGAAATTTTTGACATTTGATTGGTCTCTTTTATCCGTCAGCGTTTAACAAAAAAAGCATTAATCAAATGTGACTTTTTTTTTAATATTTATGATTTGTTAGGTTTTTTTTAATTGGCGATCTTTCTTTACGTCATTTTCTCATTTGATTTGTTAAAAACAGAGGGTCCATCTAGTATTTTATACATCGACGGTTTTGTGATTTTAAATGTCAACTCTGACGTCATAACATACTGTCACATCTGGTCTCCATAGGGGTAGGCAGAGAGGATAAGACTCGTCCAGGCGCTGATTTTCTCCAAATTTGTATACGGTGTGGAATTTGTATACATGGACCCTCAGAGCGGATAGACGATCAAGAAACATGATACTGAAGAAAAATGCTCAGAATTCCATGGACATGCGCATTGATACATCCATTCTGGAACGGCTAGGCATCCACAATTATAGGCTATCAACCACCGACGTCAGAATGAATAGACCTGCCTTAACGTAACATTTTGACGGCTAGAGGAAATGATCACGTGACACCCAATTTGACACAGAAAAACCTGGTTCTTCCCATCTTTTTCCCCCCACTCTAACTTAAGCCTTACAGCATATCCCAATCGGGGATGCCATAGTCTCACTGGCTCCAGACGGTAGGGAGCAGCTGGGACGCTTGTGAGGTAATCGCATAAAAAAAAATTTCAGGAGAGCCAAAAAACTGTTCGTATTTTGACGGATTCGTACACATTTTATTACACGTTTCGCTGATGTGAGTTTTAATCAAGCATTTTTCTTTACTCCATTAGCGAAATCTGTAATAAAATATATAAGAATCAGACAAAAAAAAACAGTTGTTTGTCTCACCTGGAAAATTGCTAAATTTTGCCTGTTTGTGTTGCACAAAAAAAACCGCGTACAAATTACTAGGTACTACTTGAGAGTATAAAAAACGATAAAGAGTAACGGCAACTATGTAGATAATGAGGATTTTCAGAGCGAATCGTTCCGACAACATCGCGAACTGAATTATTATTATAAAGTCGTGACTCACTATCAAATGATTGGAAGGTTTCCACCTGAATAATAAGAATAATAAAATGATAATGCATCCATTCTTGCAGTAATATCATCCTGAATTATTGTTATCTACTTCATTTTTTTTATGTGAAACAGTCCCAACTGTCTAGTGCCAGTGGAACTACTATCCCTAATGAGGTTGTCTCTTTTTTGTTGTTGTTGATGAAATGTATTATATGTGAAGAATTACAACTATCGATCAACAATATCTAGACAGGGCGTGTGGATCTTAAAAATGAAACCCGAACCTAAAATTCATTGTCTCCCGAAAACATTTATCAAAAATAAATTGCATTATCACATAGTCAAAAGATCGCAAGAAGTATTGCTTGTTACCTTTTGTTGGTCTACATCGAGCAAATTGCATCAACAGTGGCTAACTTTATCGAGATCAACTTTCAAACACAAAATTAAGACAGTTAGAGATATTTGATAGGGACTATTAATTGACAATTTTATTATTGACAATTTAATCAAGTATGTATATGGATACTTAAAAATACATAAACCATCAACTTCTTCAAGCCGTTATTGTATGGGGGTGTATGGGTTCATGACGTGTAAATGCATTCATGCTACAATAGTAGTTTTATCATAAAGTTCACGCTCAACAATAGCTTTGCATACGGCGGCGCGACAGTTGTACATGAGGTTGGGATCTTATGTTTCAACCTCGAACTTGTGACGCGTGCCTTTCTGTCTTCCTATGAGATGATCAAATTACATCATGCAATTTGGGGTTAACTTTGCGCTCTGTGTTATTTTGGAGCGAAGAGTGGTAGTCTTTCGAAGCGAGGCAACGGAATTCAATTAGGAATTTTGTAGGTAGGCCAAAATTATCGTGCTTATTTATTGGTATGACACGCCAAATCTAGCAGTAATACATTGATGGTTACGACAGTAAAATGAGTTAATCGATATCTCCAAAAATGACGAAGTTATGAGTTTACATCAAAATGAACATGGATTCAAACAATTTCCCGACTATGCTCCGGTGCCGAAGGAAATAATGGCGCTAGTTCCGCAGAGCATCTTCTATTAAAATACCGGAAGAACAAGGACAGCATCCCCACCTGACGTTTGTGCTACGCAATCCGTTTGTTAGGATAGGCGAATCTATTAAACGGACAACCCGTTTTGGCACAGAGTGAAGGGTTTTTTTTCCAGATATTTAGGGGCTCCCGACCAGAGGTGGCTGCTAAATTCTACAGTGGGGCGCGCTTGCGATTAACCTCAGATCTCGCGGTGCTTTGCGGTTTATTGATTGGATCTCGTGATTCACCAACCAATTAAAAAACAATTATTTATTACGTAACACTTGTTTAATGAATTAAAAATAACACCATTGAGATGGAGAGAGCTAAAAATAAACACTTTTTGTTCTTATCACACCTTATCACACCGAGTCCACAATACAATGACGTTCAATCCCAAATGTATAAATTCACGTATTATTTATTATAACAACATATATTAAGAGAAAAACATTCATAAATGCGTACAAAACAAAGGAGGAAACTAAAAGACAAACATCATTGAGTTAGGGGGACATTGTTTTATTTTGATGGTATGTAAATACAATCAGTTTCGTGATTTTAAAAATAATACAGAGGAAAATACAGCTCGACACACTCAACTTTGCAATTGGTGGCGTCGCCAGTGTAGATTTTGTGAATACAAATCTAACTAACTAACCATCACGCCGTTTCTCCGCAGGGGTAGGCAGAGATGACGGATCGCCAAACACCTCGATCTTGGTATACAATTCTTGCTTCATTCACATTCACACAACATCTCATACATTCCCTTATGTTATTCCGACTTTTGACATGGCCCGACTCAAGTATTTGATTCACTAGATCGGGTTATGTCTTCCTCGGACGTCCGCGGCTTCTTCTTCAATTCACATTCGCTCCACATGCCCAAACTATTTAAGCGTCCTTTTCTTAATCTTACTCATTACGCTTACATCAGCCTTGCATTCTTTGCGAATCTCAATATTTTTCACACGATCATACATGGTTTTACCACACATTCATCTCAAAGATCTTATCTCTACGGCATTCAGTTTACTTTCATCCTTCCTCTGCCAATTCCATTCCTCACTGCCATACATCAGAGTTGGTATCGGCACACATTGTGGACTGCTAGCTTTGCTTGACAACTTTTCGTTAGCGCCAACCGCGTTTAGTTCTCCGTTAATGGAGTTTCCTGCATTCACCCTTCTTTCAATATCCCCATCAGTCTTTCCATCTCTCGTAAACATACGTCCCAAATATACAAACTCATCCACCTGCTCCGAGTATTCATCATTCACAAACATATTGCACACTGTTTTCGTACTCTCTCTTGCAAACACCATGACTTACTTACATTCATCATTAACGCATTCTTCATTTATACTTCGTCCATCCTAGATACGAGTGACTGTAGATCTTCCATACTGTCAGCAAACAGCACTGCATCTTCAGCATTTATAAAATCGTTGGTTTTTTTGAATAAATACAAACAGGAGGCCCTGAGGAGCATAATTTCCCCCAGGGCTCATCTCAGTTTGAAAATGACTTTCAACGCCGAAACAGCGGTCACAATAAAAAAATTATTTTACAAAATTACAAAAATTAGAAAATTTTATAAATCCCTCCAAAATGCATAAATGAAGCGGTTTTTGGGTACTTGATATGTCAGGTAATCCCAACCAACATCGGCTAAAGCCAGCAGTTTAGCCATTCTTGGGGAAACTAGTTTTTTTATGTCAATTAATTCGAATTTATTTTATTAAAAAACTTTTGTAATCTTTTTCCACTTATTTATATTATATATTTATAAATCATTTTAACGGGGAATTCCACCGTGAATTGACGGTGTTAAAATTATAAATAGTCAATTATATCGTTGTTTTTTCCTACTGCCTACCGTGATACAAAAAAAACTCTGTGCACGTCACTGCCTGTAAGGAGGTTATATGATGTGCAATGTTAATTATTGCTTTTCTCGCAACATTCCGTAAAACAGCGTATTTTAAATCCATGGATTATGTACATTTATATATATATTTTTAAGGGCGAGTGGGACGTCGGAGAGTTATTATTTTTTAATTAAAAATAATGAAATACGCCATACGATAAACATAATATTTTTTTAATGGAAAAATATTTATTAAATATTTTATAATTTTACATACGCTTAGTATTTACCAAAATCTAATCAGAAATATTACTTTTTCTGACCGTCCCATTGTATGTTTTACAAAATATTTAAAATACGGATATGATTTTTACAGTGGAGAAAAGTATTTTTGATCCTTTATCCTTGCGTTTTTGTAAATAAACATAAACAAAGATTTGTAATCCGCCTTAGAAAAAACAAACATTAAAGTTACGTAGTGTTCATAAAAAAATTAAACCACACACCGTTCTTTTTTTTTTAAATTTATCTTATCGACAAATTACAGAAAGCCTTTTTTAAAGATATTCAACTTTTTAAATATTTTTGTAAAACATGCGTAGAACGGTCAGAAATATGTAATATTACTGATTATATTTTGATAAATGCTAAACCCATGCAAATTAAAAAAACCTAATAAATATTTTTCTCTTTAAAAACACCATGTTTATCGTATTGCACAATAATATTATCTTTATTTTGAATAAATAAATAATAACTCTCCGACGTCCCTCTCCCCGTTAATATAAATACATATAATTTCAGCGCCCTTGAGGTGATTTTTCACAAAAACGGCGCTATACAAATAATCCAAGAATTAATATTATTATATAAAATATTTAATAGTACATATACGAGTATATCTTAATAGCTAATTACAAAAAAAGTATAAATTTATTTAACAAAAAGTGCCCAAATCAATGGAGAAAGATTTCTCATGTTTGAGTTGGGGAGCAGCGCCATCTAGCGACACTAGTGGTAAGTATGATATTATATTACGTTTTGTATGAACAATAAGAAATTTTCGATTTTGCAATTGATTTTATTACGACCCAGATAAAATGAATGATTATCTATATAGTCTTATCGCGAAACCTCTCATCCTCTACCCGGATAACGAGAAATACTTTATTTTTTAACTGCGGAAACATCCACTTCATATTATTTATGAATATTGTGTACTTCTCACAAGGCTGCCTAGTTATTGCCATATTCCTACGTTTTCCAAGAATCCACTCGGAATCAGAAATTAATTTTATTAAAATTACGCTAAATGTAATGTTAATGAATGGTAGAATGAAGTGCATCTGAAGAGAAATAATAAAATACATAAATTGACTGCTTTTAATATAGTTCCGACTCACCTAGGTACCCATCACAATGGTGAGGCAACAATGTTTATTAATTTATTTATTTAAAACCAAGTAGACATTTATAGCCTGACAAATAATAGTAGGAAAAATGGAGTAAACAGTAAACATCGACTAAACCGGCTTAATTTAATCGACGTCAATTGTGATATTATAACAAATGGCCGATATTGTCGATAAAACTTTATCGATGCGTTTGTATTTATATATTTTTTTTTGCTTTTACAGCCACATTGATAACTAAACAGAATCTATACGGTAAAGTGAGCAGTCGAGTTTCGTTTAGCGATTTCGCTAGCATACCCGCCTTTGCCTAATACGAGGTGTCTTCAAAAGAAAAGGTGAATTTTGAATTTTCGCGGGGTGTTTACATTCGATTATCGTTTTTTTTATGTTGGAACACATATTTTTATCATATGTTAGCATTATCAGCCATTTTGGATTAGTGGTTTGTTTTTGACAACTGGAAAGGTTAGTCACGTTTTTCACGTGTATATCAATAATTTTATCAATGTCGATGGGAAAAAAACACATTTTATCAACTGCGTAGAATGTTTTTATGTCGTTGTGAAATGTCAAATTCACACATGGTTCTTTTTTTCAAAACTGATTTTATTAAATGTTTAGGGCTTTTGATGATTGTTCGTTTTTTTACAAATAGTCGTTCGCCATTCCTCATTAGCGATATTATTTGACATCATGTTGACAACTTGTACCTAGATAATGACGGGCTGCGCCAAATTAACCAAATATTAGTCGACGTGGATCGTCACATGTCGATGACGATTTGAGGTCATGCTCGCGAATGTCGTCTAATAGCCGATATCGTTGATAAAACATTTATCCTTTCAATTGTGGGCCTTCGTGCGATTTTTTGCGAGGATTTTGGGGAAAACAATATGCTGTAATGGAAACAAGTAATTCAGCCTTTCTTTGATTAAGCAAGTGTACAGATTTAATAACGTAAATCAATGGTAACCCTACGCATAGCTTGTAAATTAAAAACGTGGGTCACTTGTTAATCATCAGATAACAAAGACTCAAAGATAATGAACAACGAATTATATAAAAAAAATTCCAAAGGTACAAAAAATCTAGCAATCGAAATAATAATAACTACGATTGGAGTAGGTACCTCAAATCAATTAATATTGATACAACGAATATTGGCGATGGTGATTCACTGAACAGACGGGGGAGAAATAATGGTGATTTAAAATTAAATCTTTTTTCAACATTCTATTATAGATTAGGTTCACATCTCCAATAGAATAGAATGTAAACGTCGTATACGATCATTGAGAAGCGATTTTTTTGCAGATTTATAAATAAATTAAAATGAAAATTGTATATTTTGAGATTCATTCGTAGATGAAAGATGCTATCAAAGTTCAGAAGCGAAGCTTGAAATTGCTTTAGCTATGTTTACCAAAGGAACACTAAAGCAGTGCATATGCCCCAAGGAAACAAGAAGAAAAGGTACACTTTTCTTACACATTCAAATTTATTGTCGCTTCTGGCAAATATTAAGTATGCAGACAAAAATTGGTTTTAAATGGCAACACAAAGATGGCTCATATGAAAACAAAGTAAGTTTAAAAAAACACAATGGTCCAAGTGCATATCTTTTCCTTTGCCAAACGGTGTTCAGAAATTAGTCGTACTATCCGAAAGGAGATGTTTGTACAATCTACACAATACTCTACCTTTAATTCTACCTTTAAACTTATTTTATTATTTAACGCTTTGCAGGGAAAACAATTTTTGTATTTCTGAAATTGTAAATAAAACAAAAAAAAGTTTAAAAAATAATTATGATGTTTTAACGAACTGTCAGGCGCGAATATGAGAAATATTTTATTTAAAAATAATGAACATCTGCATTAAATGCCAAGCTATTATGGATTTATTAAATTTTCTCAGGTTGTAATGTACATACTCGTACATATAAATTATTTAATAAAAAAATGATTATGATTGTTAATTGTGAAACAAGTTGCAATAGGGTTTATCTGTAGTGGGGAGAGTGAATTGTAGCTCACGTTATTATGTAATATACTTACTATACAAATAAATTATAATTCAGGAGGTATATATATCGTCGTACCGCTGCTCTTGAGACAATGGTACTCCTGCGTGAGACACGATAAAAAAGTGTATAAATAATAAACATATACCTGTTTGACTGCGTGAGTTGGTAGCGGAGCAATATTTTTGACGATAGGCGCAATGGGTGCCTTCTTCACGATGGGCTTTGCGGCGGACTGAGCGTCGCTGTTGTTCCTGGAGAGGTAGGGACGCACCCTGCTGGCAGCCGTGGTGGGGGCGTGAGACCCCCCGGTGGAGTTTCTGGTGGCCTCGCCTCGGGTGAAACCCTTCGAAGGTCTCGCACCGTCTGTTTCCGTTACGTCTTTACCTACAACTGCATCACTCATGCCAGATTTGAGAAGATTGCTTATGGCTCTTCCTCTCACGTCTGAAATGCCAACTGGGGTTGCTCCTCCTGTGGAGTGCCTCGTGCCTTCGCTGCGATTGAAAGCAGTTCTACCATTGTCCACTGGGAGCTTCCCTCCTAGAGCGTCGGTGCTTATTTCACTAATCCCCGTGTTGAGGAGGTTCTCGTGCTCTCCGTACCTCGTCCGTACGAATACTTCGTCTTTGGGACTGCTAGGATCGCCTTTCTTCTCGTTCAACGCTATTCCCTTCTCCATTTCGTTAATTTGTTTTTCTAGATTGTCCAACATGTCGTTTGATGCCTTAATTTGTATCACAGTCGTGTTATCACTATATGTTTTGGTCGTGCCGTTGGTGTAGGAGGTAGGCCCGTTCGGGATATCGGGTGCTTTGAACGACTTCAACTGAATCGGTACAGTTCTATTGACCCAAGGCACTCTGTTGGGGAATTCGCGGATGTTTGCAGCCACGCCCGCTTCGTACGCTGTCTTTTGAAGTTTGCTATCGTATAGCTTGCTCTCTAGTGTAGACGACACAGCTACGCAGGCGGAACTCCTGTCTGCACTGCTCGCAGGCAGGGGCAGGGGCAGGGGCAGGGGCAGGGGCTTGTCCATCATTGCTAAAGATATAGCCGAGGGCTTCTCCGCTTCTTTGGCTTGCCCGTTTGTTCGTTGTTCTTCGGGCGGTGTTTCGGTAGGCTTTCGCGGAGGAATGCGAAAGCTCTTCCTGATGAAATCGTCTCTATTCAGCTTCCGATCCATCTTGCTGGAGTAGCGAGTATCACGACAGACTCAAGATTCCATAATTCGTATTATTATTGTCACTGAACTGATTTGATTTAGAAAATGTACACGCGCAACACTGAAGCGTACACATTGCTTCCACAGTATATCGCGTTCAACTGTACGTCCCGCTATCGGTGATTAACGGTTTGCTATCGTTATCAGGCAGATAGATATACGAGAGATATACAACACTGGTGCGGCCGAACAGTCAAACACCACCAGACGACACAATCATTGATCAGTGCCGAGGAACCACTTGTCGATAACGCAGCCGACACTTTCTGCTGCGGTTTGACTGTCACACGTCATGTCAGTATCCGAGGGCAACCAGAATCGGCTAAACTAGCGACACCGTGCGGCCGCTGCGGAACTTCACCATCATTACAATCTATTAATGTGATTGCGGAATTACAGTTTCTGATATGATTTTCTCGGTTATAACGCGAGCGAAGGTCGCCAGATAACAGATGACGTTACTGTTAAAACAGTCGACGAGATAAACTACAAAACATAATAAGATTTTATTGAAAGATAAGTTTCAAAGTATTTGTTTCGCACACATTAAAACCTTTATCGATCTCATTAAGTGTGGAAAATTACATGTCACTTAACAATTAAACCGCTGAAAAAAGATGAGCGAAAATTGTTACCTAACGAAATAGTCACCAATCATTTACTGAAACTCACGATGAAAATACGTGAACAAATCAAAGGAAAAGGTCAACTATCACTCGAAGGATCAATTTGGGAAGAAACGTGGGAATGTTGGTTAGTCACTGTTAGATACACCAAATCACCCACAAGAAAAAACTAGGAAGACAGTAGAGGAGATTTTTTCCTTCAATGATGTCCTGGCGTCAGATTGGAGAGACTTCAGTTCTGCAAAAGGAAGACGAATAATCGGTGAGTTAGACTGCAGAGAGAATTTTCCAAAACCCAACAACTCAACCGACGAAGAACAACCAGTGATCCAGAGCAACGTTGAACACCCCTGTACACAAAAGCAACGATGAACACTCGGTGACCCAAAGCAAAGCTGAACGAACGATCGAATGGCTTAGGTCATATCGAACATTCAACGACCCAAAGCGAGATTGATCCGTTTATCCAAATCAATGCAGGACACTGTTTCACCAAAAGCAACGTTGGACACTGACCCAAAGCAATGACGAACACTCGGGTCATAGTAGACATTCAAAAACCTACAGAAACATTTGAAAAACACTCAGTGATTCAAAGCGATAAACGCTCGACTAACTCGAGTCGTCGTGAACATTTAATGACCCATCGAATTGTGAACGCCGAACAGTATCAGCGACCCAAAGCAATGACGAACACTGCTGGACCGAATCAACGACGAACATACAAAATGAAAGCTCCAAACAACGACGAAAATGAACACAGAAATGAACGAAAACCATCACCAAAGACGACACAAAAATTCCTCCAACTTTCCAAAAGTAACGAACAATTACACACAATGGACCAATTCAGAAGATGGCAATGGAGACGAATAAATTCAAATAGGTTGTACGAAATCACCATCGCGTAGAATTGGTGCTGTTTTCTTCCCAAGAAAGTCTCAAGCGGTAAATTATTACCATTGAAACGTCGTATTATATTATTTTAGGCCAATTTGCTTGACTTGTCTTAGCATTGTTACAATTCACATTTCTCGGTTAAATTTACAAATTACAGTGGGCTTTTCAGTATAACGACCATTGTTATCTTTATTCCAATAATCGCCGTTATTGTGAAAATGAAAACGTATCAATTTCAGACCATAAACAGTCGTTATGGTTTCATTTAATCACTCGATGAATGGCTTCGCAGAGATAACGATAGCGATGCCGATAATTGGGGATGAAAATACATATTTGCATTAAGCTAAATGAAATCCGATTCATTTACCTATGATAATAAATAATAATTAATAGATATCGATCAATAATAGAAGTGACATAAATTTATTGTTATCCAGCTCGTTTCCGGAAACCATTTGTACAAAATTTTGACATTTCAGAAAACAAGTTATCAAATCTCAACTATAGAACAATTTTGCCCGATTGAAGTGTATGGATAGGCTAAAATATATATTTCATTTTATTTTTTATAACTTATTAAAGTTTGTACACCTCATTGTAATATTTTAATCATTGAAGAAGATAATATTAACACATCCCAAATGAACCACGAAACCGAAAAAACAACAGAAATTAAAAAGATTTCAGTCGCATCTGGGACTCGAACCCAGGACCTCTACCTATCCGGGATAACCGCTTAACCAACTTAGCTAAAGGATAATATTAACAAATCTTGAACATGAAGTATGATATCGGTGTAAATGGCGTAGATTGAACTGGTCTCATTAGTTAAGTTGGTTAAGCGGTTACCCCGGATAGGTAGAGGTCCTGGGTTCGAGTCCCAGATGCGACTGAAATCTTTTTATTTTCTGTTGTTTTTTCGGTTTCGTGGTTCATTTGGGATGTGTTAATATTATCTTCTTCAATGATTAAAATATATATATGTATAACTTTGACCGCGTGACTTAATAATGATCAAAGACTCGACAGAATTCAGAGCTAAATTTAAAACTCATCTTTTCAGACAATCATTTCCATAAATGGAAGAAATGCACACGTAAATTGCTCAGCTAGACTAGCCGGTTAGTACTTGCCCAAAGTCACTCGCGGAATAAGAACATTTTTTCACGCATCGGTGCGCAAATGCGCCCACACTGTAAATAACTAAATGCCTTAAAAAAGTTAATATATTTTTAAAACTTCTTAAGCATTTTAAGGTCATTTTATAAATCGTCGTTGCATATATAATACAGCTTATGTGCCGCTTCGTACATTCTGAGATGATCGAGAAAAACTGCTTTAAACAATAATTGCAAAGACTAGATTTGCTAAAAAAAATAGATTTGTTTAGCTGGAAAGCTTGCCTAATAATTATAAAAATATTTTTTCAAATCTAGTCTGCAATTATTTTTTAAGGTAGTTTTATCTCGATCATCTCAGAATGTACGAAACGGCACATAAGCTATATTATGAATGCAGCGGCGAAATGTTCTCCAGTCCTAAAAATTATAAATTTTTCAAATAAATGTGTTACCAATTTTCTAATAAATGTAATATCAATAGAAAAGAAGGATAAAATAGGAACTTTAAAAATCATATCGTCTCTAAGCTTAAATTTTCTAATAAAACTATGTTCATACAAAGTATTCTAAAGCGATCTGCCAGGTAAGTAGGTTTTTTCCCGTATCTGTTTGTACATGATTATATAGAAAATATGAAGTAATATTTGTACAGCGCCCTTGAGTTGATTTTTCATCAAAACGGCGCTGTACAAATCATTCAATTATTATTATTTGAGATATCAGCGTAACTGTCCAAAAACAGAATGCCTGATTATTCAATTCATTATCAGGATAAAGAATAGCTTTTTAGAAACCGGTCAATAGTTGAAATAAAATATTGTGGTTTATTAATTTATTTAATTAAATTTAAACTATCTATGCAAAGCAAGATGTTGGACGCATTACCGAGCTTGCTTAACAGAGATTTAAAAAAAAAACACAAAAAATCTACTTGAAAATTTCTAACCACCACCAAGGGCACCCTAAACGACATCTTTTTTGGTACAGATTGAATATATAGATGGTGTTTTCATAAGGTTTCGTGTGGAAAATAGGACATGCTCTATTAAAGTGCAATAAGTCCGAAAAACTATAAATTACATTATGGGTATCAAAGTATTTAACCAAAGGTGCACTTGCCAGTTTGAAATAGAAAAAAAAACAATAAAAACGTTTGACTTGAGAGCCAAAAAACCAGTTTTAAAATCATCAAACATGTACCCGGTTTTATACAAAAACTATTTATATTATTAAAAAGGCTGTAGGGAGACTAGACTGTATTTATTACTGAATGTGAATGTGTATTTACGATTTGGTATTGTGAACTTCGCGTGCGTTTTTTGATGTTTTGTTGACTTTTGTGACAGATAATTTCACAGGATCTATAGTTATCTTAAAGATGTTGTCATTGTTTGGCGTTCGAGGTGATGTACTCCAATGGATGACATCTTACCTGTCTGGACGAGTAGCCTCAGTAACTTTCAATAAATGCACATCACCTGAAACTCCCATTGAATTTGGAGTTCCCCAGGGGTCTGTCCTAGGTCCCATTCTCTTCATTCTCTATACTAATCGTCTTGAACACCTCATTCACTCAGCTGGCTTTGAATCACAAGGCTATGCAGACGATCGTCTGATCTTTAAATTTTGTTCCCCGGATGAAAAAGGCGTCCTAAAAAATGAGGTAGTTAGCTTCATTAATACGGTTTCAAGTTGGATGTCTGTCAATAAACTCAAACTTAATCCAGCAAAGACAGAATTTATTTGGATAGCTTTCCCTGGAAGGCAAGGCCTCCTTGATTCCAATCCAATACGTATTCAGGATACAGATATAATTCCTTCTACAGAAATAAAATTCCTAGGTTTCACTATAGACAATAGTCTTTCTCTTGAATCGCAAATTACAAAAGCTGTAAGTTCTGGTTTTTTCCATCTTAGGCAGGTAAAATCAATCAGGAGATGTCTTCCCTCTGATGGAGCAAAATCACTCATAAATTCCTTCGTTGTTTCACGTATGGACTATTGTAATAGTGCATATGCTGGCCTCCCTCAAAAACAATTCAATAGAATCCAGTCCGTCTTCAATGCTGCGGCGAGAATGATATTTGGTGAATCTAAATATTGTCATATAACCCCACTTCTAAGGGATCAGCTACATTGGCTTCGATGCCCTGAAAGAATAGAGTTCAAGATCTGCTTACTGACCTTCAAAGCATTGCAGGGAATGGCGCCAGCCTATATATCTGAACTATGCATCCGACAGGACTTAAGTGATAGACAGCTTACTCTGAGGTCAGCAGATCTAGATGCTACTAATCGTCTAATTGAACATTCAAGGTCAAATCGAGCCGTCTACTATGATCGCTCTTTTCGCGTAAACGGCCCTCTCATTTGGAATAAACTTCCCCCAGCTCTTACTAATATCCACAAATTGACTGAATTTAAACGGGCTTTAAAAACAAACTTATTTAAAAAATCCTTTTCTCTATAAATTTTAATTTCTTTTCAATTTATTATAAAAAGTCATTTCCTCGAGCCTCTGGTAGTTGTTTGGTTTCGGTTTCCTCCGTATATATTTTTTATTTTTTTTTATGTGAAGTCAGTTATTGCTGAACATAACCCGACTCCTGTCTTAAAATGTTACTATTCTTGTAGTAATATTGTGAATGTATTATTGTTGTATAGCCATATGTATACTGTATAATATAATGTAATTTTTTTTTATGAATATGCACCTAAGGAGTACTGTAGGAGTAATATTAAGAATAAGCAAGAATGTATGTAATATGTTAAGAATGTATAAATAGTATGTAAAAGTAGCACTGTAGGAATACCACTGAATGGAGTTATTTAATCATGTTTAAGTTTATTTAGAGTTAAGCGCACTTGAAGTGAAATAACACAAAACTGCGCTATATAAATGCTTTGTTATTATTATTATTATTTATTATTATTGTTTGACGATTAAGTACCTTGTAAATCAAATTTAAAATGTTATCATTAAGTTGTACAAGTATTTTAGTTTTTATTATTGTGACAGCTGTTTGTTAATCCAGATTGCAACGACTTTATTTGATTTTATTTAAGCCTACCCAATTCTAATTTGGACGGTGTTTTAAATAATTATTTATTACCGGTAAAACCGATTCTCTATTCTGTGAGGTTATTACATTTATAATGTGTTTTCCGCGTATTTAAATGACAATGTTTTCTTAATTGATCTATTTAAAGGTGTTATATTGTTTTGGCAGTGTGAACATACTGAGAAGTGGTGAATCAATAATTTGCTTTGATTTATTAATTAGTGTTATATTAGGATCATTCGTTCGTTTATTAATTTCCAATAGTTCAAGTAAATTTAATCTAAGACCCTTTCTTTCTAAATGTAAGGGTTTAGGCTCTTAGTTCTATACGCATATCTGCAGTATGAAAACAATGATCGTGGAAAGTGTGTCCCGACTTTAGAAAAGTGTCCCGAAATGGTTTCAAATAGGGATCGGAATTAAGATAAGTACCGTTTGAATTTAAAGCTAGATTTGTATTGATTCTATCTGCATTAATAACGAGGCTGTTTCTGTTCCCAAAACGAAGACTCGCTTGTAAACGTACAGCTCAATCTCTGTAAATATTAGCTGTAAATAAAAGAATTTTCCGGCGTTCCCGGAAGAGAAACTGAACGGTTCGTTCGTTTGTTGTATGAGATGGCGAGTGGCTAGGTGTTCGGAATTCATACTGCTTAGTATTTATGGCATTAGCATCACAAACAGAAGGTCGGGGAGTATTGTGATAATATTTACAGATCGTGGGGGGACTGAAGGCAAAAGCACTCTAAAATATTGACGGCCAGTGCCTACTTCTACTTGCGGGGCTCGAAATCATCAAATTTATGGATTAAATGCGAGCCTTGGCTTTGGAAAGAATACCTATTTTCTCCGGGTGAATGACACCGAATGTAATGTGCATGGTACACACGTAACGACAAAACTAAGGAAACTCCTCTATTTCTTTAAACATGTTACGTATATACTGAATAGAAAACAAGTGAGGCAAGTTTACCGTGATCTGTACAATCATCTCTCGAATATGGATGGTATTATCAGTTGGGGTAGTGCCACAAATACTTGCCCGGAGCCTTTAGCAAAGAACCATAACTAATCGTGAAGGTTATTCTTAAAGTTCCATTAAGGACGAGAGTACTGATTTTATTTTTTAGAAACTAAATGTTTCCAACTTGAAACAAAAAATATCTCGCTGCATAAATTTAAAAATATCCATTAATTGAAGAAAGAACAAGCACCAGGACCCTAAGACAATAACATGTAAAATCTTTTAATATTTCAGTTTGTAAAACCTGCTATGGACAAAGAAGATTTAAATACAATGCTATTAAGTAAGCCATTCCATTCCCTACCCAGTGACATCAGAAATACGCAAAATAAAAGTTCATTGAAAAGTAAAATCATTGGTCACCTCCAATAAACCTGTCAGCTTCTAAATTCTTTTATGCCTTCAAATAAGCATACTTTTGAAAAAAAAATGTAATCTATGTCATTTTGTTTGGAAGTTTTAATTTACCATGTACTTTTGCTATTTTTGGATTAATAAATTCGCTACCGGTTTCGACACAACCGTGCAATTGACGAGCGTTCTTAAAAACTATCTATTTGTCATCTAAATATCCTAGCGGAACAACCAAACCTGTAAATTGCCATCTCAACACTTGCGTTTCATACTAGTGAAATGGGCCATACGTCAGCCGATAACAAATGTTCATATATACTCGTATATGTAATAAATAAAATCTGCCTTAATGATGGACACCGCAAGGCCTTAATACAATCGGCTCTCCGAAGGAGCCGGAAATTCATTTTCATTATGCAGGTATTTAGCGAATATAAATTAGAAATCAAAGCATGAAAACCGATAGAAAAATGTAAACACGTTAGGGTAGAAGAGCCGCAGCATCAATTTTATCGATTGAATCTCAGATTTTGCGATGCTTTTGCTAGAATTTGGTCGGCAGTGCGAAGAGACTATAAAAAGCGGTTAAGTTATCATACAAATCTAGTTAAGAAAATTCATCGTAAATTTCAGACTCAGTTCATTTCCTGAAAGCATACAGACATGCCTTGATTCCAAGGAAATATAATATTTAACCGATTTTTTTTGATAGCACAGGGTTAAAAAAAGCTCAGCAAGAATAACACATTGTATCCGACGGTTATCGTGTTGATATCGAGTATTGCTTAGTTAGATAAGAAGAATACTTATTGCACCAATCATAAATCGAAGGAAAATCTAAGTGACGAAATTAATAGAATCGTTCAATTTGTATCGCATGATTAAAGATTTTTGTTGGTTGTTTTTTAAGGAGTTGAGCCATTTTGGACGCTTCTGACAATTTTCGTTACAATAAGAATTACGTACTAAAAGCCTTTTATTTTAAAAAAATATATATTTAAATTAGGGTTTCGTTTAACCTTAAGAAAGGGGGAAGTGGAAAGTGGAAGAAACCGCGGGAATATCACGAAGGATGATATTTAAGTTTCGTTTAACCTTGAGAAAGGGGGAAGTGGAAAGTGGAAGAAACCGCGGGAATATCACGAAGGATGATATTTAAGTTTCGTTTAACCCTGAGAAAGGGGGAAGTGGAAAGTGGAAGAAACCGCGGGAATATCACGAAGGATGATATTTAAGTTTCGTTTAACCTTGAGAAAGGGGGAAGTGGAAAGTGGAAGAAACCGCGGGAATATCACGAAGGATGATATTTAAGTTTCATTTAACCCTGAGAAAGGGGGAAGTGGAAAGTGGAAGAAACCGCGGGAATATCACGAAGGATGATATTTAAGTTTCGTTTAACCTTGAGAAAGGGGGAAGTGGAAAGTGGAAGAAACCGCGGGAATATCACGAAGGATGATATTTAAGTTTCATTTGAGGAGTTTGTTTGCTACTATTAATAAGATGATAAACCATCACAAGAAACTCGCCGAGGTGTGAACACTTTATAAATAATAATTAGATTATAATCCTAGGTTACTTTGATCGTGTCCACATCCACGAGTCGCTCCATCTCCTAGTTCCAGGGTTATTTATATTAGGTTTAATAATATGCGAAGGAAATACAGGGTTATTTCAAATTATACTGCTATATTTCCTGAATTATATGTTATACGTTAAAGATCTACATAGCAATTGAAAGAGCAAGAAAACGTTCGAAAGTTTCAAATCCCACCGCTAGATCGCTAGTTGCCCAAACGACCGCAAGAGTGCTCGCGTCGCCAAGCGGCTATTTCGCTCCAGTTGTGACTAAAATGGCTACTATGCAGCACAAAGTCTTCTGTGTTCGTGAGCTCTGTAAAACTACTCGATAGTAAAGCATACCTTTCGTCTCCGTTTCAATATTGAACCTCCAACTAGAAAGAACATTTGTAACAGGAATAGGTATCACCAATTTGAGCAAACTGGATGTCTCTGTAAAGGAATAAGCCCGGACCGACCGCGCGGATAAGGGGGTAAAGTGCGAAATTGAGTCCATCATTTTGAATAACCCTGTGTTGTTTATTATACGTAAGGAATTGGTTACACGGGTCATTTGACTTATAAATTTCCCTTTAAAAAACTGGCACTAATACAATCTTAATTATTATATTATAAAGCATAGTAACTGTTATCAGAATCTTCCAAAACTGTCTAACGATGAGTTCTGGCGTCGTGAAATTTACACTGCGTTTTTCCAGTGCCGTATTTTAATATAAGTAACGTACAAGGGTCCCAGTGAAATTACAGCATCCCCAATGGGGAACTCGAGACAATATTTTTTATGAATATTCACCATCTTACTACTTAAATACCAAAATTAAAAAAATATATATTATTAATGTCGTTTTCATAGTTAAAATAATTTTCAATGTTTGAATTTTTTAAAAAGCTCGCCAAAACGATCGAAATCTGGCAGGATACGCGTGACGTCATATGTACATAGTTAAGTCGATTAACAGTAAGGACATTCGTACACGGGTCTGCGTGAAATCAATAAATCCTAAAATAAACAAATACCCAAGAAGAATATAAAAAAACATGAATACTTTTGAAATGATTTGTATATAGCAGTGGTGCCCTGCGTGGGAGTCCCCAGTCCACACAGTTCACCATAATGCTTATTTTACTTTTTATTTTATATTTCATTATAATTTAAAAGACGGGGTAAAATAATTGTTAAAGGTGCTTCTAAAAACACGAAAACAGGCCGCGCAGCCGACCGACCGGTGAGGGGTAGAGGTAACACATCACAAACTCAAAACTTTATTCCAAACCATTGATAACCCCGGGCAACGACGGGTATTTCAGCTAGTATTACAAGAAGGATAAACATTGCGCGACCGAGCTGTTGATTGTTGAGCTGGTATTACGGAATCCATCAAAAACATAGATACTAGTCTCAGTGAGTCATCTCCAACTCACTGTTTTTACAGCGTTAATTCCGTCCGGACCTCCGTGACGTGATTCAGCGCTCAGAAGCTGTACAGTGTACGCCACGCCGCTTAGTGCTGCCATCGTGACGGATTTCCCGTCATCTCTGGCGGATTGGAGTGCATCCGAAACGGGAGAATTTGGATCTAACGAAATTTATTTATTTATTGTATTATATACACCCTACATGGGCTTTTACATATTTAGCTAGTCACAATAGTCACACAGGCGCTAAACACATCACAGTAGGTACATAGATAGAATAACGAATAAAAATAAATACAGGAATAACGTAGTGATAATTTCAAAGATAACGGATTTTCTGAAGGAATCGAATAAAATTATTAATGGAAGAAAATAGACTATTAAATTCGTCAGATTGGCAAAAAAAAAAACAAACAAACAAAAAAAACCCGTCGTCGATAGTTGTTGCGCCTTTTGTTCATGGTTTCAGTGGTCAGCGGAATATCTGACGTAAACTGACGGAATCTGGCAGAAAAGTAGATTTCACGTGGCAACACTGCGACCAATTCTCTCAGTCGCCGAGCACGCAGCACGGAGCACGGAGCACGGAGCGCGCCGGCCCGAAACGGCGACCGTTGTTCGGCTGGCGGGGCAATCAGAGCGTGGCGTACCCGAATCATTTCGCTCCTGCGATCATCGGGTAAAGGTAAAAAATACGAACAATAACACCTTCCGAAGGTGAGCGTTGTTTTACACCGCGAAAGACACAATATATTTTAAAAGAATATTCCAATTAGGTACGTCAATTAAATTTTTTTGAAGAGACAAACATTCCCGGGCTACGACACGTAGTCTGACATTTAAAAAAAGCGACAAAAATTGACGGCGCAAATGCATTTATTTTAAATACACTGGTACACGTTCAAGTCCAGAAATTACTAGTACTTTCCAAAATGACATGATTCTACATCATATTCTAAGATTCCAAGATAATTGTAGGTTTAAACGACTACGAATCCGAAGGCCGCGGGTTCAAATCCCGGCGAGCGAAAGTAAATTTTATGTAATTAATTTGTGCTGTTTCACAATTAATTCATTTAAAAAAATAATATGTAGTATATATATGTAATAGTAGTATTTGCGCACGTTCCAGAGTGGAAGATACTCTCAGAAAGACCACCATTCAGAATTGAAACGTTGCTTGAAATGGCTTTTAGCCGTGTCTGGTGACCAGATCTGAATAGCCAGGTAATTCCTCACGTTCCTCTTCCCCTTCTCCTCCCATCCACAATATCTTCAGCCTCATGCCATAGTCTCACTGGCTTCAGAGGGTTGGGAGCAGTTGCGACTCTTGTGTGATATTCATATGAAAAAAACCTTTTGCATAGAAAGGCGTTTTTTTCGTATTTTTTAAATTTTATGTATTGAAATAAAAATGTATTAGATGTTAGAAAAGTAAAAAACAAAAACAAACTCACAGAAAAATATTAGAAAATTAAAAAAAAAATCGTAAAAAAATTAATGATGATGTTACGCGTTAATTCTTTAAGATGAAAACAAACTGAAAAACGCGAACATGTGAAAACATTTTTATGTGAATTTCAATGACTAAATGGGTAGCTTGGTGTTGCCATAGTAATAACATTTAGTAGTTCCAAAATAATAAATATCTACAATTAAATGCCAAGCTATAACGAAATATTATTTTAATTTTTGAGGGAACACCAGACAAGAGCCAAACTACCCCAAGCCAATTGAACTAGGACTAGGCTAAAAGGAGTGAGGAAGGGAAGAAAGTATCTGGATATGCAGATCTAGTCACCAAACAAGACTAATGCCATTTCAATTCGGCAAGACGATACATAGTTTCACAGCAGAAGTAAGCAGAGAGGATGGATGGCAACACAATTCTGTCTTGGCACACACTCCTGGCATCATCCACATTCATATATCGTCTCAGAGTATGTTTTTAGGATATAAAGCAATTATTGAGGGGTAGACTTCAATAAGGGAAATTAGCAAAAACTTCAAAAACAGTTACTAATGTTTAAAGTTTTTAAGTTAATATAATTTTATTAAAAAAACTTTTGTGACTATCTTCCACTTATTTTTTTTTTTTGAAAATTGCCTTAAACGCCGAAACAGCTGTCACAATAATAACAACGAAAAATACTTGCAGAACTTAATAATAACATTATTAAATTTGATTTACATTAAATTTAAAAAAAAATTAAATGGAGTTCTACGAATTAAACACAAAAACAATTAATATCTTCCAGTTGTTTATTTCAGACCGAACCGGTTTCACCCTATCACGGGCATCTTCAGACTTGTGATATTTAAACTAAATCTATGGTATATATATATATATATATATAGCATTTATGTCAAGAGTGAGTCCCATTGCTCTTTCTAATGTTGTACGTTTATTGCAGAAATTTGTTTTATTTCTGACGGTACAACATAAAAAATTCATATTAAAATGAAATTTCACCATAAATAGACAGTTTCAAAATTAGAAATAATTTTAAGTTAATGCCAAATTTATACGAATCTTTAAATTTTGTAATGAATCTTTAATGCCAATTTTCCACAATGATTAAATATTAAAATGAGGTTTTTAAATCTCAAAAAAATAATTAATAATTAAAAATTGAACATATTCTTTAGACTTTTATAAAAATTCAATAGATGTCTCAGATAAATAAAAAATCGCATGTTAATCCGAGACACTGTCTAGTTTGCAATTGTGTTCCTTAGGAACTTTGTAATCATTATAAAGATAGCTGCCAATAATATGGGATAAAAAATGGAGAATAATATTAACAAATCCTGAATTTGAGATATGATATCGATGAAGATGACATAAATTGAACTGGTCTCATTTGCTAAGTTGGTTAAGCGGTTGCCCCGGAGAGGAAGAGGTCCTGGGTTCGAGTCCCAGATGCGACTGAAATCTTTTTATTTTCTGTCGTTTTTTTTTCCGTTCCCGTGTTTCATTTAGGTTATGTTAATATCACCTTCTCAATGATTACATATTAAAATGAGGTTTTTAAATCTCAATAAAAATAATTAAAAATTGATTATACGAATCTGCTTACATTTGACAATTTTTTCAGTCTTCTTCAGTCTGTATCTCGGTCGTTATGCACGTATCTGCATGGGAGTTTTTGCTGTCATATTTTAAAGGATTGGGGAATTATAAAAGCGATTCTCCGTAAAAGCGGCAATCGATAAGCTCAAAATACATTAATATATTATCTATATTGACGCAGATATGCGAATTTCAGAATAATAAACGCAAGTATAAATACAGAATTGAATAATTTAGATCACAAAACTTAGATCATTCTCAGAAAAAAGCGACTGGCAATGCAATTTGCACGGATGATTGTCATTTAATCGCCGGTTACACAGCTGCTGCAGAGTCCGCCATGACAAATAATCACTAAACTCCAGTAAAAAGTCATTTAGCCACCGGGTAAGTCATTGAAAACGTAATAATGTACAGCATCATGACGATGGCGTCATCGGAATGCAATGAATTGGTTCGGATTGGCCTGAAATTTATTAATTGTTTTTGTGTTTAATTCGTACAACTACATTTCATTTTTTTTATTGAATGTAAATCAAATTTAATAATTTATTATTAAATTCTGCAAGTATTTTTAGTTTTTATTATTGTGACAGCTGTTTCGGCGTTCAAAGCCATTTATATCTTGAAGCAAGATATGAAGATTAAATTTTGATTTCAAGTGATTATTTTACATGGTTTTTGAGACCAATCAACTTTGTAACAGACTAGCAAAATAAACTTGATTGTCAAATTTCAAAGTTTGGAAAATTATTTATTCCCCACTTCTCAGTACGTGGGATTCTTGTGTAATAGTATACTGTATCGCGCGACTAATGCGGGGTACGGGGGGGTGGGGGGAGGGGGGTTTCCCATCTTATTTTTGACAGATAAATTAATATTTTAAAGCTCCACATAGCACACGACGGATGCAAATTTCACAACTGGCTCGTGTCTTTTTCGCTTTCTCTCACTTACAATAAAGTAACATTTAATAAATATCAGAAAAAGTAGTGGTGCCATCTTGTGGTCATTTACCGAAAGTAGAAATATGATTCATCACCCAGGTAATGACTTTATATAAGCGTCAGAAACTTGGCATCATTCATATTTGAGCAGACTTTATTAAAAAAAACGGTGCAAAAGAAAAGCTAACTAAAACGCAAATGGTTCCGAGATTCAAGTGCGTCAACCAATGAAAGAAAACGTGAATCACGGACGGTGAAATTGTTATTCTACAACCAATGGTGGTTTTTTCTAATGAGCGGTTGTGCAACAATTCTCAAAGAAAAAATACATCGAACAAGACTCACTTAGATTATAATATTACTACAGTTTGAACAGTGCACCACTACTCCATAATTTAAAAAAAAAAAACACAGCGCAGCAGTCCATATGTGCAAATCTGGGAACGCACCGCACATATGGAGCGAAAAACCTATGGGATATTTCATACAACATATATAGGGTTTCGTACAGTGCCGGAATGTACATCAGATAGGTACGGAGCCAAAATCCGATATTTCGGTGCGCAGAAATATATCAAATATCCCTCTACGTATATACATATATATTTTTTAAATTTCTATTTCATTTTGTGAATGCTATTAACATTGTTTTAGTATTTGAAATTAATTGTTTATAATTTAGAAACACTTATTTCATGGTAGAATTCAATTTCGATACTTAAAAACATAAAAACCTTTTTAAAGGTATCAAAATAATCCTGTGAAAAATATACATACCGTTCCATTGTATGTTTTACAAAATATTTAAAATACGAATATGATTTTTAAAGTGGAGAAAAGTATGTTTAATAATTTGTGGTTGCGTTTTTGTAAATAAACGTAACCAAAAATTTGCAATCCGAATTACAAAAAAAATAACAATGTTTATTTACAAAAACTCAACCACAAATTATTAAACATACTTTATTCCACTTAAAAATCATATTCGTATTTTAAATATTTTGTAAAACATACAATGTAACGGTCAGAAAAAAGTAATATTTCTGATTAGATTTTGATAAATGCTAAGCCTATGTAAATTTATAAAATATTTAATACATTATATTTATCGTATTGCGTAATAATACTATTATTATTTTGAATTAATAAATAATAACTCTCCGACCTCCCCCTCTTCCCGTTAATGTTGAACTATCGATGATTTAGACGACGAAACACCACTGCCTTATAACTGTGGATACACAACGGTAGTGCTAACAACAGCAAGAAAGGGGAACTTTCTATTAGTCGGCATAATCTAGATCAAAGAGAAGAGTACTCTCTGTACGGCTGGTAAAGACATTACCCGAAATATTTGGATTGGTATGAATGCTGCTGCGGAGGAGAATGGCTGCCGATTTTGTTAAAACATTATATCGTATTCTTAAAACTAACTACTGTAGAAATACAACGGCAGTTTTAATAACGGTAAGAAAGGGGAACTTTCTTTTAGTTGGTCTAATCTAGATCAGAGAAGAGAATACTGTTTGTACGGATGGCAAAGAGATGACCGAAATATTTAGATTCGTACCACCACCGTGCCGCTTGCTTCAAAGGTCCAGACACGGACCGCCAAAATTAGAAGAATTCTTCTTCGAAAAAATAAACATAATATCTTGTACACTGGATGTATATTGATTAAAATATATGGTATTTTATTTTTAATAAAAACTATTATTAAAACCGTTTAATTCTGCAAGGTAATTTAATGCCTTTGAAAAGCGTATCTGGAACTCGAACCCGGGACCTCAATTGAGTTAATGCCACCTCATTGCTCTCCGTTATTTTTTTCGATATGATAATTCTATTTAATTTTTTCTTTCTAAATCAAATAATAATATTTATAATTTCTTCAAAAGATTGGTATTCACTTTGTAGCGTCATAGAAAATTACTTTGCATTCACCACTTTATTAATATACACAGATATCTACGTGTATTTTTTTTAATTAATGTCTCAATAATATTTATTATTAAATACTTTTAATTAAAACGGGGCACTACAAATTATACTTGAAAATAATATATTTATATATCTAAGCGTTCTATTCTTAACCGTATGCATTAAGCTTAAAGGTCTATTCTCGTCTACCGGCACCGTGCAGTGCAGACACGCACAATGGCAGGCACGACACAGTAGGGAGTATTCACGCTAATGTGTTCATAGACAATGTAAGCAACTAATTTTGCCGTCCCTGCCACTTTACGTGTCTGCACTGCGCGGTGCCGGTACATGTGAATCCAACTTAAATCGGATCTACTGTCGTAATAATTAATACTGACTAAAAATGAAGCGTCTTGAATTTGAGATACGATATCGATGAAGATGACATAAATTGAACTGGTCTCATTAGCTAAGTTGGTTAAGCGGTTGCCCGGGATAGGCAGAGGTCCCGGGTTCGAGTCCCAGATGCGACTGAAATCTTTTTATTTTCTGTAGTTTTTTTTTTCCGTTTTCAGTTTCATTTAGGTTATTTTAATATTATTTTCTACAATGATTAAATAATTAAGACTGCATTCAGTTTACATTCGTCCTTCCTCAGTAAGTTTTATCGCTTCACTGCAGAATCAGGATTGATATAGGAACTCCATTGTGGTCTGCTAACCTTACTAGCTTCTACTAAATAAGTTTTTTTGTACAACAATTTAAACAAAAAGCGTACGCACTAGGGGCGCTATTAGCAGACTGGCAGAATGGCCTCTTATATAGGCTGCACTGTCTGTTCCCGATATCAAAAAGGCTAATTACTACAATGGCTGCTAATAATGTTATGATTGATCTGAAACACAGTGAAAGAAACTACACGATAGTATCGGCCTGAACAAATAACACTTTGAAAACAGAAAAAAGGCAGCATCTCTAAAAAAGAGAAAGAACAATAAATATAAACGTTGGACGTCTCGGTGTAATAACGGCTGATGGAGAACGAACAGGAAATTGTTAGAAAATTGCTCGAGATAAAACATGGAGTAAAATGAAATAATAAACCACTTTGAAGCGCGCTGATTGATTTCAGATATTGGTTAATAAAAATTTACAAATTGGGGCGGTGTTATACTATTTTCTCAATATTTATTGATTATTTCTGAAAGCTTTGCAGTGCTATCACCTGGGCAAAATAGCTACCCTTGAAGTGTACATTAACAGGGCAAAAATAACGTTTATAATTCCGGTCGTTTGGGCATTTTTCCCCTCGTAGACCATTTACAGTATATTAATTGTGTTTGTGTTTAATTGGTAGAACAACATATTTTTTTTTTAAATTTAATGCAAATCTAATTTAATAATGCTATTGTTAAGTTCTGCAGTATTTTTTTTAGTGACAGCTGTTTCGGCATTCGTAGTAGGAATTTTTATCTTCCTTTAAAGAATATTTATTTATTAATTATTAACGCCCCGATGGGATTTTTCATATTTTTATTTATTTTATAAGTTAACAAAAAAAGAACATGATACATTGTAGGTATATAAGTGTAACATATTTATGATACATATGTATGTATAATAATGTATAAGTGCATGACACAGAGAAGTTATAAAGGGAAAGGTTTTTAATTTGCAGATAATACTTAAAAAAAAATAAAAATAAGAATAGCCTGATCTACACGATATTTTAAACATGGGTAAACATACATTAAATATATTCATAGCACAGGTAAATTTGTTTCCCAATGTATGTAGGCGAGAAATGGTTGCATGGATTTGGTAGTTAGTCCCAGAATTATTTATTTAAAAGCATTACGCGCTAAAAGCGTTTTTTTTCCTTCTAAAATACAAAAATCAGCGCCATCTGTGGGCGCGTATTCCGTTTCGTTTAACCTTAATTAGGTTTCTGAAGTAAGAGGCGAGGTGAACGCTTTGATATAGCGTCAGAGGACAAAAAATAATTGCAAACCAAGAAAAACAACAAATGAAAAGGTAATCGTGATCTCTAGCTATATTACGTATCTCTAGCCAGTGAGAGGAGAAAACTTTCATTCGTCACATCTTTGGTTCTCATGTCTAGTTTTCGTCACGAGGGAAATTCGACTAAGATATTATGATATCAACTGTGACAGAAATCATCTTCAAAAATATATACTTTATGATGAAATAGAAAAGAGAATAATATTCATTTTGCTGACTGGATAGCAAAATATCTTGCTAATACGAATTTAAACGGTTACTAAACTTAGGACGGGTTGTGTCACAGAATTCGAAGGATTCTTCAAAATTTCAAAGTTAATATTCAAGTTCTGTTATTATTCAACCACTGCGAAACATCTGGCCAATAATTTAATAATAACAGAACTTGGATAGAACTATCACAGAACTTGAATATTAACTTTGAAATTTTGATGATTTTTTTTAGTTTTGGCGAAATTTAAACTTAATTTAGATGACTTTAAGCTATTTAATTGTTGTTCAATATTAAAAAAAAATATTATTAATTAAAAAAATTGAACTATTCAAGAGCAAACCAATTATCAATACGGATATTATGATAATGTTAATGCTCAACACTATTATTCTTCTTCGAGTTACATTCTAAAGGTACATAATTTTATTGCTTGTGTTTAGTTATGGTTTACGATGAATAGAATATAAAATTATCTACGGTAAAAGCTCATCCTTGTTTTTACATTTGACATTCTAACATCAAAACCGACCGGCCATAGATTTGGAGCGTTTTGGGGGGCTTTGAAAAATTGATACTTTGAAAATTATTTTTAATATGAAAACTTATTTTAGAAAAAAAACGAAATTACTGGTATTTAAGTTTGAACGTTATTATTGACAATAAAAAAATGGACTGGAGCTGATGAGATGATTTTTAAGTATTCTTCTTTCTTCTTCATTTTGATTACATCCAATTCTATGATCAAGTGTTGGCTGACGAGGAATGATTGGGTAAGAGAAGGAGACAGCACCAAAATCACGGCAATTACTTCGCCAAGTTATATACGCTCTCCCGCGAATTTAACAATGGGGAAATTTGCCGAATTATTGTGTCACTTCGTGAAAGATGAAAGAGATAATGGATTTTTTTATTGTGAAATACATTGGACATTTCGTGGAACCCAAACAAGATATGATACAGGGTGTAGTAGAACGTTTTTACGTAATATGATTCAGTGCCATACTCACACAAATATAAAAATGAACTATAATCACGACAACACCACAGACTACACATATCGAGGGCTGTATATAACAAGTTGTCTGGGTGTCGTTTTTAATTTTTGTAGTGTGGTATTATTTTTTTGTGTTTAATTCCTGGAACTTCATTTAATTTTTTTAATTTATTGTTTATCAAACTTCAATGAGTCAATAACATTCACGTTATTATAAAGCAATTAAGAAAACATTGCCATTTAATGCGAGGAAAACAGATTTCAACTATAAGTACCTCACATAATAGAGAATCTATTATGACAATTATTTTCTCAGTAAATCAGTTTCACCGGTAATAAATCATTTAAGGCACCATAACAATTAATTTGGGTGTGGGTTAAATAGAATTATATAAATAAGTCGACTCAACATGGCCTAACCACGGTTTGAAAATGGCTTTGAACGCCGAAACAGCTGTCACAATAATAAAAAAAAACACTACCGAACTTAATAATAACATTATTTAATATATATACGGCGACCTCTGGAAACTAGGAGCCGCACCCTTCTACGACGAATGTCGGCAATATTATCCCGGTGGTTCTACATAGTACAACACATCAGGAAATCTATTGCAAATAAAATACTGGAAATTTTTAAACCACGTCGTTAGACAGGTCATGATATAGCATTGCATTCAGACAAACAGAATTTTAGAACAGCATATACTTTATCCAGCTGATGAGTGTTCCAGTGTTGGAGTGCAGAATATCGAAGGTGGCAAGCGGATTGCCGCAACCTATTTGCGTATCTCACACGGCATCTGCCGACTCGCGGCGGCGCTAGCAATGTGTCACGGACTCGGCTAACACTGCAGGCGCAGGCGGCAAGAATGGCGACAAAATAGACAAAACAAACACCGACTCCGCACAATGCTGTGTTTGCACAAGTGGAGTTCAGCAAATGAGCTATAAAACACCGACTGAATCATGGGAGGTAATGAGCGAATGCACAAAGCGAATATAATAGTCACCGACACATCTATATAATTACGGGGCTAATTTCAAAAGCTGATTTGATAGAGGCCACTTCTTGAATTTCAAGATAATTTTGGAAGAATGGCCCCGCTTTACTTATCAGCTGTGCGTGCATCCCTGAAAACATCAATTCTTAAGAATGGAGAATCTATTATCACAATTAATTTCTCAGTAAATAGGTTTCAACGGTAATAAATCATTCTAGGCACCATAAAAATTGAAATTGGGTAAATAGATTTATATAAATAAGACATCTCAACGTGGCCTTATCAGTTTGGAAATGACTTTGAACGCCAAAACAGCTGTAACAATATTAAAAAAAACTAAAATACTTGCAGAACTTAATAATAACATTATTAAATTTGATGTACATAGAAAAGGTTTAATTTTAAAATAAAAATATATATATATGGAGTTCTACGAATTAAACACAAAAACAATTAATAAATCAAGTATTAGGTCAACAACATCAGTTGCTTATCTATCGAAAGGTACCTACAAAAGCAGTACTAAGTTCAGAGGATTTGTTTAGAGACGTTCAGGCCGTAAGAATTAAACCCCAAATCGTGAAATAAAGTATGCGGTATATTGCCGTGGTAAGTAAAAACACAGTAATTAGCATGGGAGTCATTCTCCAGAGAAGGTTCTAGTTTTGTTTAAACTTTTAGCACGTTTGCAATTGCCCTAATTTTTTTTATCAAAACATTTGCAGACACTTATTCTATATTATCATTATAATAAAGTTTGTAAAAATTATAATATCTGTTGAAATTATGCGTTTTTTTCTGTTTTTACTGTGTTTTTACTTACCAATGATGAATGTTTATCATGTAATTGTGGTACGTAAAAAAGCAGTATAATATTTTACTGTCTTTTTAAGTTTAACGAGATATTTATGTACCTCTTTGCATCTTTATTTTATGTACACAACAGGTTTTAGAACCATAGAAAGACGAAAAATACAACTAAAAAAACCACACTCAAATTTCAAACATCTAGTTTATAATAACGCCGCAATAGAGTGAAAGTCAGAGCGTCGGGAGAATGTATTTCAAGAAGGTAGATAAAAACACAGAATGTTCATAAATGAAAGTATAAACGCAGTAATTTCAACATAGGAACTGTGTGTTTTACATACAGAAACAGAAATACTTCGTTTTTACTTACCAACAGCGATTTAATTGCGATAACACACAAACCTATCACTTTTTTTTTAATACGAAAAACGAGTAATCAATCTATGTATTATGTAAAAAATAAATCGATAAGTAACAACTTCACATTATTGCTGATTTTGGTAATTACTGTGTTTTTACTTACTTAAAATATATATTTAAAAATAAGAATATATGTGCGTACGGCAGACATTAGCGTAATAATAATATAAAAGACTGAAACCTGCCGTTAGAGTCTGCCCCGAATGATCTTAATTCCATAAAATAATATTTAGTTTTTGCAATACTTTGCGAATTTCAAGTCATTTGATAGTTGATCATATCTTACCAATTATATCACACCTTTCACGGCCGGCAACATAAGTAAAGACCAGTTTTCGTTTGTTCAATCGATGCGAATAACCACGATTGTATTTAAAAAAATAGTTTTAGTTTAGGATAATTTGAAGATATTTAAAGTATTTTTAGTTTTATCGTCTAGAACCAAAGTTAAGCTGCTATTAATTCACACGGCGTATTCTGAACAACACCGTTAGCCGTTAGATCTCAGAACATTCGGCCGGTTCAACTGCTGATCCAAAATAGATTTCAATCATTACCATAAAAACAGTACGTATAATATGAACTCTCATCCTAGCTACCTGAGTATTATACCAAATTGGTTGCTCAACTACTCAGAACAGCAAAGGACACTGTCGGACCAATAGAACACTTCTTGTGGACACATGTGCTGGCTGTGATGTCATTTGCATCGTGTACTGGCCAACTAATGGAATACTAATATCTAGATTTTTTATGAACATTTTATATGGACAAGCCGGTTTGAAGTCTGTACGCCATCTTATACCAAATGAGAAATGATTTTTTTGGTTGATACTTGACCATGATGACAAAGGACGAAAAGTGACTAAAATCAAATACCGTAGAAATATAATAATTCGCGCAGCTCCTGACATTTAGCATACATTAAAATGGCAACCTGCTACGCCAGAACCCCGAGTGGCGAGCTGGCGAAATGGGGTTTTTCAATACATTTAATAGATTTTGACGTCTATGATATTTAATTACACGCGTAGCTTTGTTAAAATACTGGCAACATACTACACAACAAGCGGCCACAATAACAACGGCCGGCCGGCAACAAGCGGCCCTAATAGCCTATTTAATTCATGTACGAGTACATACGAGTGAGCAGAAAAGGAGTAAAATCATATGTAAGTCAGGTGATCTAATATTTATTTTTTGAAATTTCGATTTCTATAATTAGTAGGGGTGGGCGAAGCGGCTCGGTTTAGTGAGCCGGATCACTAAATCAGCTCTCTGTAAAGATAATCCACGTGAAAACTGGACTAAAAAAGTGACGTGTAAAAGCGTCTTAGGTAAGTCTTTAGGAACTTTAAACCTTTAGGTCTAAGGGCCAAAGGAGCGAGGGAGAGGGCATGGTGCGGGGGGACGCGGACCGTCGTTCAAACGAACCGGATCACGGAACCGGTACACTACAAAGAGCTGATTTAGTGATCCGGCGCACTAAACCGAGCCGCTTCGCCCACCACTATTGTATAGTCGACACATTCGCACAAGAGATTGGAAGCAGGTAAAGTTTCGGATTTTCTTAGTAGACGATGATTGATATTAACTATGATTTTGGCCAAGAGGGAGGATTCTACAATTGAGGAGGTTGTTTATAATTTTGAAAACAAATTTGACGGCATTTTTGTCACATCAATTGTAACATATGTCATGATTATGGATGATTTGTTACGTTGTAATAAAACAAGGGGATTGTAGGTAAAACTTATATTTGGTTCTAGTTAAAAGCGGGAGGTTGTTAATATATTTATTGTTTATAAAAACAAGAGCTTTTTACGATAGAAGCGGGGAAATTACAAATGTCTTTCTTTAAAAATATAAAAATGTGTATATTGAACCTTTCCCAACTTTATAAGTTTTTAATAAATATTAGAATGAGATATTTGAGTGCCTTTCATCTTACGCAAATCAGGAATATTGATAATTTTACAGATGGTACAAGACGAAGTAAGCAACTGGCCTCGGGCCATCGAGTTCTGTAGCTTTGAAGCGGAAAGGGTGGGAATACCTTGCAAGTAATTGGCCCAAGACGATCTAGAGAGAACAAATTATTAACCTGTTCCGAAACTCAAGACCTCCAAAATGATTATACAAAGGAATTCAGACGGAAATCTGGCACCCTAATTTGCATGGTCTTTGCAAGGAATTCAATGAAGACATGAATTATTCAATAACTGGTGGTCACTAGTCGGTTTCGTCCTAGTCGCAAGATTCAACACTTATTTTTCTTATAGAACTTTAAATATTTATTTTAAAGCTCCGTATCTCACGATGGAGATGAATTAGCAAGCTGCGTCGATCTGGAAATTCCAGACAGAAAAGCCTGTGTAAATTCATGACTCCAGAGCTCGCCTTTCGAGAGTTGTTGCTGCAATAGGGTACTCTGCATAATAAAAGTAAATCCAAAACAAATGTGGGAATTTACAGAACTTTTCAGTCCTCCGATTTATTGGGATTCTCTTTAAGGAAGTGAACCTGGCATTGTGTTGCAGGAGGGATAAAAGACAGAAGTCGGCGAATAAAACAAATAATGTCAAAGTGTATCAAAAGATTCATGACAGAACAGCAGTGGCGTGCATTGCTCCCTTACCAGAGGTAGGCTGTGGTTTTTCTGTTCGAAACTAGGATTAGAATAATTAATTAAAAAATATACTTTGTTCACACCACTTTATAAATATACATAAATACATGTTTCGACAGCAATGATGTCATCATCAGGAATATATTAATATTATAATTTATGTAGAAACATGTAGATATTTATGTATCATTATATTCATTTTTATGGATCGTTGATCTCCGGGTAGGCAGAGCTTTTCCGTCTTTATCGATTGCACGCCACTACAGAAGAGTTTTTTTCTAATTAAATATTTAAAAATAATAATAATGAGATGGCTGAGATCACTTCTCTATACCCACCCCTCATATATAATGTTGCTAGATGAGATTTAGACATTAATCGTTTCATTGATACATGGCTTGAAACCAAACCTGAGAACCAGTATTTAGAGTTTTACGACTAGTATTTGTACGAGTTTATCCTTGTTTATACATCGGGAAATCGGCGCGACGTCTGGGAAACATATGTGTGAGTTACGTCACTCCATAGTGCTGTGGAATGAATGGCCGTTCATGGCCGATAAAAGAGATTATTTATTTAAAGTAATAAATGCTGTCGACAAACTATTATTGTTCTTTAGAATGAAAAAATATCCCCGTAATTCATTGATCGGCACAAATCGTGCAGAGATACATTTATTTGTACGTGGACTCAGAACTACAAGATATGTTATGTAGGCCACGCAATTACCCAAACAATACATATTTAGGATTGTGTGTATTAGTGCATATTGTTTATTTTTATGTGAGTACAGCACAAGAGTCCCAGCTGCTCCCAACCGTTTGGAGCCAGTGATACTATGGCCTCCCGAATAGGGATGTGTTGAGGCTGAAGGTATTGAGGAGGGGAAGGAGATGAGGAAGAGGAAGGTGGGAAAGTACCTGGCTATTCAGATCTAGTCACCAAACACGGCTAAAGCCATTTCATGCAACGTTTCATTTCTGAATGGCGGTCTTTCACCAATATCTAACTGAAGTCGAACAGCATGCTTATAACATGGTGTACACAAGCATGGTGTAAGCTGTACAGCGCCCTTGAGGTGATTTTTCACAAAAACGGGGCTATACAAATCAACCAATTATTATTATTATTATGTGGCAGTACTGTACTCGGGTTAACTCTAGCTATACTTTTAATATTTAACCTTAGTAGTTTCGACTAACACGGGTGCATTTTATGCCGAATCTCTCTAACGAATGCGCCGATCGCGCTAGATCTCCTTGCGAACTCAGTCGCCGAGGAGGGCTTACGGGGAGTGACTGCGAAACGGGGGTAAGTCCCGCCATTTTATATATACGATAATACCCTTGTTAGTCCAGTCTGCGGAGAACGCAAGGTACATATAAATGAGTCAATTGTACCAAAGATCACTACAGACATGTTTTATTTTCTTGATTAAAAATGGTACTGTATAATATATAGTTATAAATAAATAAAATCATGTAAACGTTTGAAACCTTCTTAACCGCCCTGCCCATACGAACGTACGTGATACGGCCGCTTTATTATCGCCCGAACGCAACAAGCCGTATCCCGTACGTTCAGGTACGAAAAAAGCTATACCCGAAACCCAATAAACATACGTATACGTCAAGTTTGTTCCTGCGTCATCTCGTTTAATATTTCGAGGCCAGCCGAAGCTAACGGATGTGTTGGGGTATTTTCCCATACAAGTTACGTAACTAGTCACACGTATTGTTATTGCGTAATCTAATGAAAAAAAAAACTACACTTTTTTACCTACTTTTTGAATAATAACCCCTAAGGACGGGCGGTTAAACAAAAACATAAAACGTATTTTGTGAGTTTCGACAGCCGTGTTAGTCAAATTGAGAAATTATTAGTCTTTATGGGTAAAAAAAACATAATTAGTCTTACAGGGTTAAAAAAGAAACAAATTTCCATGTCCATGTGAATAGATCAATATTTCCGAGTAGAGACACGAAAAATAGCCTTGAAATTTTGTGGCTAATGATTTTTGCCATATAAGGAATGTTGATTCGTTGAAGTACAGAGGTTATTTTGGTTCGGTTTTAAATCATCCAATGAACTGTTAAGTTTTGAAGCCAGAACGAGAGAAATCGAAGGCAAAAAACACACACACAATTTTAGAAAACGCAGACACTTTGAAAATCATCGAAACGAGACAGATTGTTAAAGCAATCACCAAGTTTGGCTATGGAGCGTTAAGTAGATCAAATAATGTTGACGTTATTGGACTTGCAATCAATTGTTCACCAAATAAATAAAATAGTGATTTGATTCCTAAATGTTTACCCCTCTTCACCAAATTTATCCGATTAACCAAATCATTTACTAATCGCGTTCTGGAGTTCACATACTTTATTTAATTACGTGGCCTATTGAATGGTTTGAAGAAAAGTTTCGAGGTTGCAATGTGTTACCCCTACCTAAAGTATTTATCTTATTTTGAACCTCAATGCATGCGAAACGTTTTCAAGAAGTAAAAAAATTCTGCTTAAAAGGGGTGAGCAAGGGCAAAGAGCGTGGTTTTACGAAATCTCATGTAGACAGTAGCCTTCCTCTTGTTTCGAAAATCAAGTGTGCCGAATTTCGTCAAGTTTGGAATAAAACTGTAGATTTGTATACAAAACAAACAAACACCGCCCGCCCCGGAGATTCTTCTTTATATAATAGAATAATAAGAAGAGGATTTAGTATCCACAGAAAACATATCTGACAATTTTAAATAAATAAATAAATTTTGAAAATAACTGTCCAACTAGGAAGAATCGAAACGTTGCTTGAAATGGCATTAGCCTTGTTTGGATAGAATATCTGAATAACCAACCAGGTACTTCCCAATCTTCTTGATCTGGGCAACAGGTTTGGAGGTGTTGTTGATGTATTTGCTAACTCCATTCATACAGTAAAGCGTCATCTATACCAGCGCTTTGATTAATCCTACAATATGTAGTATCGTAGCGTGGGTAATGTAGCGTTAACGATTTGTGTTATAATATTGTGTTGGTTTTCTATTTTTTTCACTGTTCAACGTTTAAAAAAGATTGTTCATTGCTTTATGATTTAGAATCTCCGTGTACTTTTAGTTTTTTACAGTTCTTTATATTATGTTCCAAAATCCATACGGGGGTATAATCAAATGAATAAATAAATGTTCTCCTTCCCTTTCCCACTCCATTTAGCCTCACAAGATGCCACAATTGAGGCGCTATAATCCCACTGGCTACAACAGACAGTTGAAACTTTTGTGAGGTATTCACATAAAAAAGGAAGTGTTCAATTAAATATTATCCATTTTAATATAAAGAAAGTGGTCCTCAACAATGAACATTTTAAAAGTTCAGACAGCAAAGAGGCAACGAAATCGTTAAACAGTAGAATCATAGAAGAAATACAAAAATAACAAACGCAAAACGGGAATTCATCGTATCGCGATAATGACCACAAATCGTCAAGATTTTCACACTCGTTTGCATACTGAACGATGCTTTTGACCTCTGGCCAAACTGTGTAACTTGACTAACTTGCCGCAAACTGTGTAACTTGACTAACATGCCGGATGAAAAAGCTGTCTGAACTCTGTGAGAATAAATCAAGAATATTTTACAGAGGAAACAATCAACACTGGTTTTTTTAATATAATTTTAATTTACTAAAATTCAACAAAACGCCACGATTTTCAGGTTGGTTAGTTGACTTTCGGGTTGAATGGGTACTAACCTAAATGATTATAAGTGGTAAAAAGCCAGAATGATATTATTGAACTCTGTAAGAATGAATCACTATCAAAGTCTACCGAGGAAACAATACAACAAGAGTTTTTTTTATACAAACTTAATTAACAATTACGACGAAACGCCACGATTTTCACGTTGGTGTACGAAGAAGGCAAAATTAAATAGCTAGCAAAATCGCCGAATGACAGACGTTTGAACTCTGTAAGAAAGGAAAAAGATCATGAACATCTTTGTACATTTGAATTTTTCACATTTAACCAAACAAAAGAATTTTTTATAAAAATAAATATGCACATTAGCGCGTATTTCTCAATACGCACAAAATTGATGAAAAACACCTTTTATGAGTTTAATTTCAATGAGGAACAACTAATTCAGTCATCGGAGAAGCAAAATCAAGCATTTTAAATCATTTAAAGCTTGGAAAAGTTAAAAGTTTTTGTATGGGTCTCTAGGTTTTTTATTTATGAAAAAACCCAAACTAAGAACCTGAAAACCTATTTTATGTCTAATAATAATAATGTACTAACCTTATGTGTACCAACATAACAAAAAAAAATCGATAATCGAATGTACACAGCCCGCGAAAATTCAAAATTCACACTTTCTTTTGAACACACCTCGTATATAAAATAAGCTCTAGGTTATTTGTTCGGGTTTTTTTATTATTATATAATGACCGGAAAAATACGTGCTTATATGCAAATTTACCGAAATTAAAATGGAGTTGATTGACGATTTGACGGTCAACAAAGTGTTTGAAAGAACACAAACTCGGGAATCATAAGTCGTAAGATGTTTATGTGTTGTATCGGATGATTTTGAACTCTGTTGATAGCGCGAACACATACAAACACACACTCACAGCACCGGGGTGATAAACCATGCATAATTCACATAGCAACCGTGCAGCATAACAGAATCACCGATGGGGAACTAACACGTCTCCGAGTGAATCGTTGAAAAATCACTTTGTATCTGAAAAGCCACAGTTTTTTATGTCAAATCTTTGACTTGTGACACTGTGGACAAAGAAACACGATATATTTTGTCGTTCAAATGTAATTTAGTCATTTTCTAACATTTGAAAGTGCCCCTGAAGCGATATAAAAGTAAGTAACCATCATTTGCACCAATTAGAACTGTATAAACATTGAAATACATGTTTTTTTATTGGTATTTAGTATTTAAAAACATAACTAAAGATTTTAAGTTCTTTTATGGCTTTGTAAAACGCCCTTTAGACGACTTTTTTACATAAATAGCGCTATAAAAATAAGTAACCATCATACACGAGTTTGAACTAAGTCAAGGTTAAAATACATATTGAGACGTGGTATTTATTTTGAGTTATAAAATCCAAATTTGTAAAGCGTGGCACTATCATTTTATACACATTTTTACATTGGTTTAAAGCGAAGGCACACATGTTTTTCGATGGAATTTTATTTGCAAACGTTTTCTAGGTTTGTAAAGCGCTCTCATGGTGATATCTCTCAAAAACAGCGTCGTAAAAGTAAGCAAAGTATTATTTACACTAGTTTAAGCGACGTCACATGTTTTAGGATGGTGTTATTGTGTTTTCGATCGCAAAACACAACAACGCACAACGCAAACGCGAATGTAAACACAGAACACGGACCGTGCCAGTGCTCAGAACGAACTGAGAAAACTGACTGAGTAGTGGTTGCGTTCTAGTGACTCACCTCACCGTGCCACAGGTGCGGGCGGCGGGATTGGGTTCGGAAAGAAAGGAGGATGGGAAGGGGAGGTGCCGGGAAGGGCAGCGGGCAGCGGGCAGACTCGACCGGACAACAGGTAAATATTAGGAGGTATGCTAGTTGTATTTTATGTTTTTTTTTTATTTAGGCTCGGACGGTAAACGGATTGCGCGCGCGGCTAAATGACCGTAACTCTGCGATGTAGTGGTAGCGATCACTGACTTGGAAAACGCAGCGTAACTAACCAATGTGTCGTTTCCTCGCAGGGGTAGGCAGAGAGGACGGACCGCCAAACAACTTGGTCTTGGCATACATTTCTTGCTTCATTCACATTCTTATATCATATAATACACACTATTATTCTGACTCCTTGGACGTCCCCGGCTTCTTCTTCCATTGAAATTCGCGTCATATATTCTCCTTACTCCTTTCTCCGTTCATCCGCTCCTTTTCTTAATCTTACTCATCACGATCACATCAGCCTTGCATTCTTTGCGAAAATCAACATTTTTCGGTCATACATGGTTTTACCAAACATATGCCTCAGGGATCTCATTTCTACAGCATTCGGTATACTTTCATCCTTCCTATGCCAGATTTCATACCTCACTGCCATACATCAGAGTTTGTATCAGCACTCCATTGTGAACTGCTAGTTTCGCTTCTTTGGTCAATGAACTTAGCAGGCTAATAGCCCTGTGATTTCCACTTTACATTTGTATAGAGGCATGATCACAGCCCTTCTCCAATATAATGGCGTGTAACCCTCCTCTACTAAACAATAGTAAAAATGTTTGCACAACTATGTGACAATTATATGGTAACATCCTTAGCATATTGGGAGTAAAAAATGTAGATTGCATTTTGCTGTCCGACGACATTTTTTTTTTCAATTAAAAACAACAAAAAATCTATCACACTTCTTAACGGATGACGTGATATGAGACGAAGTGTGTATCACGGGATGCGCTAGGGTGTATCCAGTGGCGACGTATGATGGAATTATTACTGTTTTTAATATTTTTAAATGTCATCGGACAGAAAAACGACGTTTTACATTTTTTACTACAAATATGGTCAAGATTCGCTGGTTAAAGTCTGTCGGGTACGTGCTGATACACCCTGTATATTTTTTTAAAACATCCATCATTCAATACACTAAGAAGAGAAAACGCTTCAACCCGACCAATATAAAAATAATTAAAATTAATAAGAAACACAGTATATACAGTATGCTATGATATTTATATATTAAATAGTGGTTTATACAAAACATCATAGTATACTGTGTATCCTGATGAGGGAAGCTTCGCTTCCGAAACATTTTGATATTTATACATAAAATAATGGTTAATAGAAAAAAAAAATTCAATCGTTTTATTGTAAAATAGCTAAAGTACCCGGCATTGTCCGGGTCAAGTACAGTTTGGAGTAAAATTTCGATGATGTATAAACCCTACCCCTACCCAGGTAATAATAATTTTCGTTTTATTTTGAACGTCAAGTTGGCAAAGCATTCTGATTTAAGGGGTAGGAGAGGGGATGGGGGTGGTTTTCGAAATCTCAAGTAGATAGTGACCTTCCTCTTATTTCGAAGGTCAAGTGTGCAAAATTTCATCAAGCTTTGAATAATAAAAATAGATTTATATACAAAACAAACACAGACAGCGCCCGGGACATTCTATATAATAGAAAAAAAAGAAGAAGATGACACCACTAAGTCCGTTGACCGGTCAGTGGCTGAGTTGGCATCGCGTTTGGGTCTCGCCCAGGAGTCGTGAGTTCAATTCCTCGGTTGGCTAACTCCTCCGTTACGACACAAGCAACATCTTCCGCTCACTGTGATGGTAGTAGGAGATTTTCAAATATTGTCAGGTTATTTGTAACCAGGGAAAATTTGTATTTCTTTTTAAAAAAGAAAAGAAAAGAGGAAGTAATTTTACATTTATTGAAGAAGTGAATATAAACAATTATTATTATTACCAACCATAGCGATTACATCAGTACTGTCCAAGGTGATAGAGGCCTTATTGATGTATTTTTTTTTTATAAAATAAAAATACCTGAATAAAAAAATAATAATCAATTACAGGGGCAGCCTGTGCCAGACGACACGCTTAACTTAACAATGTGGCATTTACACAGGTGGCTTATTGTGTATCTGTTATCCGAATGCAGACAAATGACCTAATTAATGTAATTTATCCACGAACTATAATCATACCTCCTTTATGGAGAAAGCGGGTTCTAATTCAATTGACCTGAATTATAGCCAATAATAATTATAGATTATAAGTAACCACTAAAAAGATAATAAATTAAACAATTTATCCGATACCGCCTGATGTGTACCCGGCCTCGCTCGGGAGTTTTTTTTTTTTTTTTTAATAAATTTATGAAGTCGTGAATTCTTGCTTGTCTTTTTGGGCGTGATAATTGTGATTAACAAGTATTTTACACAGTATTTAATTAAATTGTATTCTTAGTCGTGTACACCTCTTATCAGAAAAGAGGAGTGTTCCCGTGTCTGATAAGGGAGCCACGATTCTTAATTTGGTAGGTACATAATATTTCATTTGCTTCTATTTATAAAATGTTATGTATGAAATATTTACGTATTTAAGTTTTAATTATTATCATTATTATTATTTTACTTTTTCCAATTTCATTCCATACATTTATTTTTTCAAAATATATCTAAATAAAAAAGTTCTTAAGTAGGTATCTACTCGTGTTTTCCATTTTGAAAATATTCTACCCAAACAAACCCTCTTCTTTTGAATATGTTATCTGTGGCTAACCAGAGTGGTATATCTATGGACCAACCCCAATACAACATATCGGGTTCAATGTTTTTCGTACTAATTTTAAAAGTTATAGCTACAGTTTTACATATTGGATTTCATTCAAACTACTCTCTAAACCTTCCCGGCACTAATAAGAACTTCAGAGAAACCGGTCGAGTCATTTTAGAGAAAATCGAGGACAGACGTAAGTATAGCCATAAGTCTTATTTGTTATTCGATAGTTTTAACGTTATAAGTCTTACTTATAAGCCATTAGTAATAAAGTTTAGCTGTAAGGTATTGGTTGTAAATTGGTTCAATATGTAAAACTGTTGCTATAACTTTTAAAATTAGTACGAAAAACATTGAACCCGATATGTTGTATTGGGGTTGGCCCATAGATATGTTATTTAATTAATTGTAAAGCGTCCCTGAGGTGATTTTCCCACGAAAACGGCGCTATAGAAGTAATCCAATTATTATTATTATTATTATTAGACAGACACACATTCATCTTTTCACTCATCATAGAGAAGAGATTGAATATTACAAACAAATTATTTTGCTCTTTTTTAAGTACCTATTCGGTATTTTCACTATAAAAAGAGATATTTTTCTTACTGTTTTATATAGGGATCATAAAAGATAGCATTACAAATATAAATTTAGTTCAAAAGTTACAATATTTCATGGTCAAATTACCCTTTAAACAAAGCTGAATATAAACAAAGGCACGATGTTCCTTACCATACGATTCTATAAACCATCTGTTCATGATATATTGTGTTTTAAAATTGTGAGTCGGCACACATCTCGATATAAATATAACAAAATAGTGGTACATATTCATAAAACAAGACTAACTGCAGACGATGGACATGTAATTCCCGGATACCGAAATAAATACGGTCAAAGAAGCTCAGAAAACTATGTTCCAAAAATTTACAAGTTTAATAAAAAAATAAATTAAAATTTCAAGAGATGGGACGCAAAATATGCTGAAAAATGGTTACGATAAAAATATTTTTATTCTTTCTTGATATTATCCGATTTTCTTCGTAGTATTTGAAACATTTTATTTATTTATTTTTAAATAAAATTCTAATTTATTTGTTAAATACATCACCAAAGGTATTTTTGTGGCATCATCAAAAATTATATGTGTTTTTTTTTTAATTGAAACTGATAACTTTGAATGCTAAAAAGATTAGAAATATTAAATGAACCATCAGTCAGTTTCCCCGCAGTATTCTCGGTACACATTACTTGGTTTATCCATTCACACATATTTTCATAATTCGTTCTACATTTTTCAGAACCACCTAAACATTAATCTCTATTAACCGTTTTCAATGAGAAATATAGATTATAAGTCGTTAGGTATAGCTAATTATAACTTTAAAATCCTAAGTTCTTAATATTATATGTGATAGACAGATGCGGCTCGTGACTTTTGAGTGAGCTAGAGTGCTAAGATTGAAAAATATGACTTTATTGATGTTGGTGAAGCCGAAAATGATTACCCACCTACCATCTAAATTTTCATACAAAAAAAATGAAATTTTGAAAAAAATATAAAATATTCTAGCCGGCTGGTGCTGGCCCGTGCATGCGCAGATACGTTACGCTTACGTACGCCGTAATATGAATGTGTTCGTAGATAATGTAGGCAACTAATGTTGTCGTGTCTGTAGATGCGATATTGCCTGTATGCATAAAAGTCACGTATCCATTTATAAACCTTATATTTGTACGTTCAAACGTATTTATCCACTGAGCTAGCTATTTTAAATTCTAAAGGGGGAGGGTTTTTGCCGTTGAAAAGTGAGTAAAGGGGAGCATAATAACACGCATACATACACACGCATCAGAGGCGTGCATTCCATATAGGAACATAAGCACTGCCTACCCTACCTTAATCACATAAAAACATAAATAATATTGCAAGAAATTAACCAATACTACTTCAAAAACACGCGCAAAGTTTCAGCTACGAATCACAAAGCCGCGCGAGTCCTATCGATCGCCCTACTATAACATGTCAAAGGCAGGAAGTAACTAAGCAAAATGTCATATTTTAAATGTTGACGATATTCTACATAAAAAAAAAGTGTGTGCGCAATGCACATTCAAGGGAAGACTCGTTTGTATTAATGTCGCAAAAGGCCGTGCTTATCATTATAAATTACAAATGTAGTAATCAGTGCCATCTATCACTACCTCTATTGGTTAGCACAACTTTACTAACGAAATAATTTTCATGTTGGCTTTCTTTCGTACAAATTGTGCGGTCCCAAAAAATATTGTAACTTTATATATCCAGTAAATTGGCTTGTAATATGTATAATGAATTGGTTATTTAATGTGGGGGGTAATTCCAACAAACATCGGATGAAGTCAGCAGCTTAGCCATTCTTAGCAAAAAGTTACAACGTTCGTGGTAAGTTTTTTAAATATCAATTAATTCACTGTTTTTCCTACTGCCTGATTAAAATCTGTGCACGCCACTGATACACGTACATACACAACATACCAGTGGCATGCAGTTCATAAAGGCTGAAAGGCCTTAGCCTAAAAATAAAATTAAAAAAACTTGCACAAATTTCTGATTAAAATACATTTATTCATAATTTTGAAAATATTTTTTATGTCACAATCGTTCTACAAGATAAATTGTTTCCATTTTTTACACATTTGTACTCTATAATTTGCAACCTGACTGTATGGCCAATTTTTTTTTCGAAATGTATTTATTACACCGAGTCCCGCCTCCGCCTTAAGTAAGAACTGTGAAATAGTATTGCGCTGCTAGTAATTTTTGCACAATGAAAAATTGATCGTTTTGAAATTAAAGACCCAATGTTATCCCTCCACGAAAGGTTTTACGCTTTTCACAAATTAACAGCTTTTTAGTATCCAACACTAAAAGACTAACATGATAAAATGTTTTTTTACTGCACCGTCAACTGTGGAGGTAAAAATGAATGAACAAATCTTAGGACTGAAAAAAATTATCACCTATTGTTTCAAATTAACATTTAATAACGTATTATTAAATTGTAACCCCATCTAATATGCCGTAGCGTTGCAATCACGTATATATTGTCATATAAATTATATATTTTGATAATTTAGAAAAAATCCATCAATCATTGAGCAATGCACGACACTCCAACACATACATAATAATATGTATATTATCCACGCACACCTGTTGCCAGTTTGTTGATCAACCGTCAAGGTTGAACAATTCTGTTCTGCTATTGCTGTGTGGGGTTGGACGGTAACCGTAAGGAACGCTATGCTACAGTAATTTGCATCACATTAGACCACCCCTTATTGGTGAAGCAGGTAAACCCAGGTATGGAACAACAGGCTAATTCTAAAGGCAAGGTCTGAGAGGCCTTGCAAAATGCAACAGATGTATTGTATTAAATAAACTGGAACTTCTGAACAAATAATTACTTATAATTTAAGAGGTTGATAAACAATGGGAACAGGAAGAGCGAAAAATAATATTGCGGAGAAGTGCAAATATGGATTTGTTTCAGGGTTGTACGACCAGTGGCGGTTTTCTCTAGCATGCGTATATGCAGTCAACTCACTTTTAAGGGATAAGAAAATAAAACAGACTTATATTATAATTTTACGACACTTAACAGCGCGCCATTCAAATTCGGTGCTAAAAAATTCGCGCGCCTGTATAAGAGTACGTAATGCTGCCCGAGAGCGAGTCCGAAATGAATTCCATACGTGCGTTATGAATTCAGCATCTATGGGGCTTTCTTTAATCGTGTTAACTATACATAAGCGTTACTACTAAATGCACGAAGGAGGGATTGGGAATTTAATTCATAGAATTTCAATTAAACAGATAGCTTTTATTCTTCAATAGCCAAACGACATTTTTAACGAAAAGTTAACACGGGTGGTAATTTAAATGTAGGAACTAAGATCTGAAGCTAATCAACACTCGGATAAGAATGACCGGTTTGTTGGTTATCTCCCTGATGTTTGGGATACTTTTCACTGCGCATGCGCGCGCCAGTATTGCCATTCGTCGGGACTTGCCAGTACGATAAAATAATCATCGCAGTTCCTACACTCACCTAAGAAATAGTTCATATTATATTGTTATTCTCGTGGTTCTTCGGGGGGAAACCATACCGACCATATAATCCTTCGGAATCTACAGAGCGACAATTTGTTAAAAACTGTTTTTTTCGGTGTTTATCTTGTTTTAAGGTGTTATTAAAATAAGTTCATTATTGAAGATGATACTTTTTAAATTCTTACGTAAATTGCGATTTACGTATATAAAACAATTTTTTTTAACCTACGACATGACATTCATTACCCACGGAAGTTTTAACGAATCGCCGAATTGTCTCTTGTTGCTAGGTCGCTAATTTCTGGAGCAATAATTAATTAATTATGAAAAATCCTTTAGATCTAAGGAAAAAAAATATATAGTATAGAAAGGAGCAAAACATAGAATTTTTTTTATAGAGGGAATTTTTTTCTCCCTTTTAATCTCCGATTGAGATCTCCCAATGAGATAGACCACGAACCGCCACTGGTTACGTTTCTTTAAGTGGTACGCGCTTTGGAAAAGCAGTAGCGTCAAAACAATAATATTGTAAAATAATAATACGTACTCTTGGACAGTATTTATTATACGTACATTTTGTAATTATAAAACACTAATAGAATTTCAACCCTTGCCACAAGAACCTTTTTAGAAATGGAACCCAAGAACCTGTCGTTACATAATACAATGCTGTTATTGTCATCGTTGAGTAACTGGGTGCACTGTTATTGTCTGCGAAAACACAGGGAAGCTGGCTTTATTAACGTAATAATAATAAGGAGGGATGTTGAAGCGGGTATGTACGTCTTAGGATAATATAATACTTGAGGAATACCTGTCCCGACGTGAAGAGAATGTATTGCTTTGAAGCAGATAATGCTTACATAATAGTAATGTACTCGTAATTTCATTGAGGAAATATACTAGGAGATAGACATTTCGTAGAATGGTGAAGATGGTTTTTTGTACACATTTTCATAATCAACATCTTACTTTAATCACTGCATATTCGATGTTCCTATCCAGGTTTGGCGGGTTTACTTCCTCCATCGTCGCACAAGCAACATTTTCCCAATATAATAACGATAGTAGGAAGGAATTCAAAAATTGACAGGGTAATCGTAACCTTTTATTTAATGTATCTTCCAAATACAACAAAATACAAAACTTATTATTGATAAACCTAAAACTAAAAACTTTGAAAATTTTCACGGTTTTAGCGCTCATTTAACTCATAGGTTCCCAAAGTAGTCCTTACGGAAGATTTGCAGGGGGTCCATGGCAGGGAAAAAAATGGGGTCCATGGCAGGGAAAAAAATGGGGTCCACGGATCGGAGTTCATTTAGCCCACTCTCTGATGGTCCGGTAAGGAACGAACATGACACGAACACGACACTGCACAGAAAAGTCAAGTTTGGTAAAGTAAGGTAACGGTTTGCAACGCAGTTCATTGTGGGACTTTTCTGCGCAGTGTCTCCAGTCGCGGGTGAAAAGTTCGTTCCTCACCGGACCGTCAGAGAGAAGCCTAAAAAGCACCGCAGTAAGTATCGCTCGACAAGCCTACTGTGTACTTAAAGCGAATAGCATCCGCGCGGGAACGTTCATGTGCAAGTTTTTACAGGATTTTCAGCAGCAATGCATTGCGCAGAGAAGAAACACCACTTGTTCAGTATTATACAAAGGTTTTGGACAGATAGGCTGCAGGGGGGGTGGGGGACGGAAAATTAAAAGAACGGCAAAGCAGTTCACAGGGAAAAAAGTTTGAGAATCAATGATCTAACTCATAAACATTTAACTCTGTAAACGTCAATGACGTGCAGGCACGCCAACGCTGTGTAACCGTCAGAGGAAAAGGCGTGCAGGTGTATGTATATAAATTCTATTACTTGGATGTTTATTATACATTTTTTATAATTTAATTCAGATATATCTATTGAGAAAACTCGCACGTTTTCGGCGCTCGTCTAACTCATAAACTAACATTTAACTCTTCAGACGCCAATGACGTGCAGGCACGCCAGGTAACCGTCATTAACCGTCAGGTAACCGTCATTGATCCCTTCGGCACCGGTGCAGAGTCGGGAAACACGCCAAACGCGCGCCCAACATTTGCACACGGATGACGTTTGTCACTTGAGAACGGGTCGCTTCTACGATTCGTTCTTGTGTTTAACAGCTCGGCTGTGGAATGATCTGCCGGCCTCTGCGTTTCCTCCATCCTATAACATGGGTCTCTTCAAGACCCAAGTTCACTCCTTCCTATCCTCTAAAAGACCCTCCACATAGCATCCCCAAAGATGATATAGGCCTTGAGGGAAATTATTTCCCTCAGGGTCTCCTGTGTGGAGTTACTGTAAAAAAAACCGTCAGATGAAAAGGCGTGCAGGTGTATATAAATTCTACTACTTGGATTCTTAGTATACATTTTTTATTATTTAAATTCAGATATATCATAAAATAACATTTAACTCTTCAAACGCCAATGACGTGCAGGCACGCCAGGTAACCGTCAGATGAAAAGGCGTGCACGTACGCAAATACTAGTATATTTTTCGTAAATTAAATTTAAATGTATATACAATCGAAAGTAATCGACAGGCTATCGATGTTTTCAATCGTTCTTCTTTTATTAAAAATCGAGCAAACAGACGTCATCATGGCCAGAGCAATATTATGTCAAATATCGTCCGAAACAATGGCCTACAGAGAAAGCTTATAGAAATAAAAATTTGGTGGGCATAGTACTAATATAAAACATTTTACGAGATTTTTACGTTAGCATAGCAACAAAGGCACATCGGCTTTCGTGTGCCCTCCGCTAGACTTGTAGAACTTAAATAACTACTGTAATAATAATAACTACTGAAAAATAACAGTGCCTCTGTATTCTGAATGCACGACCGAGCAAACCGTAATGATCGCGAGCCTCTGAATTATACCGACTCTAGGTTTCCAATACATCTTTCGATATGTTGTTTATATTCAGGTTAACAAACTACACTTTTTGCTTCATTCACATTTACACAACGTTTCATATATTCTCTTAGGTTATTCCGACTTCTGACATGGCCCGACTGAAGTAATTGATTCACTTGACCGTGCCATGTCTTCCTCGGACGTCCCCGGGTTCTTCTTCCATTCACATTCGCGGCATATATTCTCCTTACACTCTTTTTTTCGTTCATTCGATCTGCATGTCCAAACAATCTAAGCGTCCCTTTCTTAATCTTACTTATTACGCTTACATCAATCAGCCCTGCATTCTTTACGAACCTCAACATTTTTCATACATGGTATTACCACCCATCGCCTCCCATTCAGTGAGGCATGGAATTGGCAGAGGAAGGATGAAAGTAAACTGAATGCCGTAGAAATGTATGATAAAAAATGCAAGGCTGATGTTAGCGTAATGAGCAAGATTAAGAAAGGGACGCTTAGATGGTTTGGGCATGTGAATGAACGAGCGAATGAACGAAGAAAGGATTGTAAAAAATAATATATGACGCGAATGTGAATGGAAAAAGCCGGGGACGCCCGAAGAAGACATGGCAAGATCAAGTGAATCAAATACTTGAGTCGGGCCATGTCAGAAGTCGGAATAATAGAAGAAAATGTATGAAACGACGTATGAATGTGAATAAAGCAAGAAGTGTATGCCAAGATCGAATTTTTTGGGGGTCCGTCCTTTTTGCCTACCCCTGCGGGGAACGGCGTGATGGTTAGTTAGTTGGTGAATTTTTGTAAAACATCTCAACCTAATACTATTTCAATTAATAAAATAGTCACTTGGCATTATTCACCACAGCGGTATATACAATAACCAATAAACCAATCAATCCATTGGCCTGAGCGATCAGCTGCAAACTATGACGCTGTGATACTATGTAAGTAGATATGGTACATAGATAGATAGTCTCGCGTAGGAGAGATGGAGTCTCCTTCGCCGCTTTGAGTCTACCCACTACCCGCATGGCTTCAAGGTTGTTACATAAACCTATTCAGAATATTACCACGAAGGTGAATTATAATTATTGTGTATTATTATTAGGATTTGAACAGTCATGCCTGGAGAGACGCGCGGATTACATTATCATTACTTATACGTAAAGTTGCTACGGGTTGCTCTCTCCCTTGGAAAGCGTGGACAATATTAAACCGTATCCAGTGCAGTCACAGCCGCTGTGCGCACATGATTCACACATGGGAAAAAACTGACTGTTTTTAGTCAAAATGGCTTTACAGTACGAAATAAATAATAAAATAGGACCTAAGTGGAAGCCTTGTGGTACACCTGAGGATAAAATATGCGATTTAGTTAATACACATATAGCCATTAAAACGATTGTGTATCTAGAATTTTAATACTAGGGATGGCAATTAAATTTATTTGTCAGGGTTCTCTGTCTCTCGGAAAGCATAGGTAAAATTTAACCGAATTCAGTGCATTCACAGCCGTTGTGCGTACAAGATGCGCTAACGGGGATTGCATTGTGTGAATGTGAACAAGTTCAAACCATAGAGCACATTGTCGTGTAGGTCTCCACTCTACAGTCACACTGAAAAGCGAATCACACAATCGCATAAGAAAAAGTGGTTAGCATTGTCCCGACAGGAGAATTGTTACCCAGTTGCAAAATGAGGTGAAATTCGCCTAGATCCAAAATGAATGGAACTTAGAAAGAAGGCCAATTGACCAAAGAAATCAACTCTTCAGCAAAAGAAAGCTCAAATTCGTTTTCATTTGATGCCTGGTGCAGAGAAACGCTAAGAGAAGATTAATGCACGAGAGACTAGACGGATTAAAATATTATATTTTATGGAGAATAAAACCGGTATCGTATCAACAACTGCATTAAGATGATCGGCCAAAGAATGTAACGAGTTCTAAGCAGTAGTATACAGTTGAGGGAAAATTTCTAAGTGGTAATTTATATGTTAATTTTATTATTAAAAAACCACATAAATAAAAGTGGCGCTTCAATGTTTATAAAAATACCTGCAATGGAAAAATAATATAATATACAGATTAAGCAAAATTAATCCTAAAGACAAAATAAAGAATAAACTAGGCAATAGGCTCGATGAATGTTGCTTACATAAGACTTACAAAATCAGAAGCGAAATCTATACCTATAATATAAACGCATAAATTTATTATGGACCACTTCAATTTAACATAATAATCCACCGGTTTCAGAAGTACCCTTCCTTCGTCGGGAATATATTAAGACTAAACTAAGATACAAAATAATGATAGACATGAATATTTATTTAGGTGTTGGGAGTGGGAGCCGACCAAGGGAAAAGGGCTAATTAGTTTTCTGGAGGAACAAAGCGATTCACTGGAAAAATATCTAGAAGAGGATTATACGAAAAATTTACTTGGTTATTTAAAAAATTAATCGCGATGAAATAGTGACATACAAACAAAATCGACACCTGATGGATAATTTAGCGGGTATTTTTCCTCATAAGTTAACACAAATGACGTATAACGCTGTAACTTTTTCATACATTTCGGATGAATGTTTGACAAGCAGGTATTCGGTTCTTTGCGATATTGAGTCAGGTCTCATCCTGGAGGTAGTCCAATGTTATTTAACAAGCCTGATGTGACGTGATGGTCGCTGACGGTATCTCCTTTTGTTTGGCGCTATTTCGTAACTGTTCGCCGGTGGAATCGGGCGGACTAACCGGTTTATCACACTGTCCAGTAGATCGAGATGGGGGAACGACGACCGCAGAAGGACCATGAAAGGAAACACCAGACATTCAGCAAAAGGTGGATGCCTAAATACAAATAAGAATTTAATGTGAAGAGGATGATCTGGATATTATTACAAAGTACCAATAAACTAGATAGAATCAAGAGGATCGAGAACTTGAGTAAGACAATGCAAGAATGAGTAAGCCAGCAAATAAAGACAAGAAACCAAAATAAAGAGGAGGATAAATTCGAAGATAAAATTAAGGACAGTGCAATAATGAGCCAACCAGAAAAGGGATACAAAGAAGAGATTCAGAAAATACCTAAATAAAGGCAAGAATCGATAACAAAAAAAAGATGATTTGGATATTTTTTTAGTAACAAGAAAATGGACGGAAATCCGAGAATCATGTACTTACTTAAGACAATGAAAGAATGAGTAAACCAGCAAAACGGTGTTGTCCCATATAAGGACAATGAAAATGATGATTTCAGCAAAATATTAATGCCAATCGAACCAAGAAATTGGACATATGTAAACGAGAATTGTGGACTTAAAAGGACAATGCAATATGAGTCAACTAGCAACAGCTTCATGTCTAAATACAGACGAGATAATAGGGCGGACTTTAACGTTTTTATGGTGTTCCAAGAAATTGAACAGAAATACAGGGATCGTTGAAGTGAGTACAATGTAAGAATGAGTCAACTAGCAAACGGGAGATGCAAATAGAATGGCAACGCAAACAATAGACAGACATTAATAAAAAAGTAGAAGACTTAATAAACACAAATTCCAGAAAATATGAGGCGTTTGACCTTTTTACAACAGTGTGTCAAAAACTGGACAGAAATACGAGTATAGTGGACATGAGAAGGACAATGCAAGTCAACCAGTAAAAGCGTGCTGCCCATATAACGATAATAATGCCAGGGTTATGTATGAATTCACACCTTTTCATGAAGCAACAAAAAAACAGGATTTAAATAATCACTTTTAATCCGATCAAGAATTTTGAAACATGGACAAGGCACATCATTAAAAGGTAGCTGTTTTTGAAAAGTTGTTTTGATTTCACTTGATGCAGTAATTAAATTCTTTTGCTTATTGGCAATATAACTGGATTTGAAGAATTTTTATGAATAATCTTGCTACGTCCAAATTTCGTGGTGAGGGCAAAGGATTGCGCAGTTACTCTTCCGTCATTCTGAACCCCGGCATAAAAATAAATGGATTTTTTATAAGCGGAACGTAGGAAATGTAATAAAAAAAATCATTACCTACTTCCATTGTGAACAAAGCCATTAGGATTAGGGAAAGAAATGAGAAAAATGATATCAGAAGAAAAAAAAGACAAAAGTAGTTACGACTAGGCTTCGCACTAGCATCTGGACAGTTTCTATTTTAATTTTTTTTTATCTACAGAACACACAATGTAGCGTTTTATTTACCTAGTTGATGGTTCAGTGGACATTTCCAAGTTCCACAGCGTCAACATAGAGCCGTAAAGAATTGAGTTGACCTGCAAATTCATGACGCCAGAGCTCACCGTTTGTTTCTTCACTAACCAGCTATCGCGGAAATTGCTCGAAGTGGTAGGCACAGAGAATGGATTGCCACAGAACTCCGTGTCACACTCTTTGCTTCATTCATATTTATACATCGCCTCATACATACCCGACTCAAGTAATTGATTCACTTGATCGTACCATGTCTTCCACTGGCCTCCTCGACTTTTTCCATTCACTTGGGCATAAAACGTTGTATATTTTTTTAAATTAATATAAATCAACTTTAATAACGTTGTTATTAAGTTCAGCAAGTATTTTAGTTTTTATTATTGTGACAGCTGTTTCGACGTTTTAAAATTGCGGTTAGGCCACGCTGAGACGGCTTATTTATATGATCCAATTTACCCACACCCAACTTCATATTCAATGGTGTCTAAAATGATTTATAACCGGTGAAACCGATTTACTAGGAAAATAATTGTGTTAATAGATCCTCTATTCTGTGAGGTACTTTGAAATATGTTTACCCCGCACTAAAACGTAATGTTTTTTAATTGTTTTATAATGACATGACTACTATTGATTTATTTAAATATGTAATATTGATTTACATAAAATTTTAAAAAAAGACACAATTTCAATTTTTATGGTGCTTAAAATGATTTATTACCGGTGAAATCGATTAGTTCGGAAAATAATTGTGATGATAGATCCTCCATTCTGTGAGGTACTTTGAAATCTGTTTACCCCGCATTAAAAGGCAATGCTGTAGTGTGCAAGATTAAGAAAGGGACGATTAGATGGTTTGGGCATGTAGAGCGAATGAACGAAGAGAGGAGTGTGAGGAGAATATATGACGAGAATATGAATGGAAGAAGCCGGGGACGCCCGAGGAAGACATGGCACGATCAAGTGAATCAAATACTTGAGTCGGGCCATGTCAGAAGTCGGAATAACAGAAGAGAATGTATGAGGCGTTGTATAAATGTGAATGAAGCAAGAAGTACATGCCAAGATCGAGTTGCTTGGCGGTCCGTCCTCTCTGCCTACCCCTGCGGGAAAACGGCGTGATGGTTAGTTAGTTAAAAGGCAATGTTTTTATTGTTTTATAATGACGTGACTGCTATTGACTTTTTTTAAATAAAAATAAATTAAAAAATTAAATTAAAAAAATATAATAGTCTGAATCCAACTGGGTAAAATAAGTAATAAACTTAATAACGAAGCGAATAAACGCAATGGTATCTATGCTTCGAAAGGAATTAAAACGATCAATAGAAACAACATCTGGTGTTACAATATTAAAACCCTTTCAATGAATGATATTACGTAACGCTTTGGGCCAACGCTGTGGGAGACCGGCTTTCTGAGACATGGCACAAAGGAAATAATATGGAATATATTATTGTTGGGAAGAGACAAATCGAAAACGAATTGTTACATAATACGTGTGTAGAAAGATGACCAGAGGAAGCCAAACCAGTTTAGTTCAATTCACCAATTCAAAAAAGAACTTCAAAATCAAGTTGTATACTATTATATTTAAAAAAAAACTAATTGCCAGCCCTGCCATCCTCGCCACTGCTAAATTAAATTTACCGACGAGGAACACAAGACAAACTGTAACATTTTTCTGCAACACTCTTACAAAACCAGCTATCAGTCTCATTCATTGACCAATAGGATGCATGATATGGGCAACAAGTTTGGAGGTATTGTTGATATATTTTCTGACTCCGTTTATACAGTAAAGCGTCATCTATACCAGCACTTCGATTAATCCTACAATATGTAGTATTGTAGTTTGGTTAATAATTTATGTTATAATATTGTTTTAGTTTTCTATTTTATATGACTGTTAACCATTTAAAAAATATTGTTCATTTACTTTATGGTTTAGAATCTCTATGTACTTCTAATTGACAGCTCTTTATATTATTTTCTAAAATTCATGTTAAAGCCCAGATGGGGGGGGAGGGTATAATCAAATAAATAAAATAAAATAAATTTACACGACTCATCTCGATAATTATAAAAAAGCTAATTTTTGTGCGAATAATTTATCTACGAATATAGATATATACAAATGGAGTAAACATCACCGTTTGAAATATGGGCAACCAACATGAGGCCCGTTGGCATTATTGAGATAACACGGGCTTCAGTCGATTACAAGCGCTAGCCGGGTATTTTTGAACTCTTTTATAAAACATTTATAAAAGAGTTCAAAAATATATTCGGACATAACATTACAATTAGGACATCTCTATATATTATTTGCTATATTATGGTTATATCTAACATAGTAAACATAATATGACTATGAAAGTCATTTGCGTCCATTCACTCCGACGGACAAGTTATACATACTCGTACAACGGGTAATAATACGTCAAGAATGAATATGGCGAACGCCCAACCGCAACGATTCAAGGCCACAGGAGCGAGCAGTCTTCCGATAAATTCGCAATGACTCCAATGACAATGATGCTATGCGAAGATTGGAGTATGGACCGACCTCTACTAGACTCTGTGTTTGATCTAATTTTGAATATTTGCTGCTGTTCGGGGTGAACCCACGCTCCGAGTCTAAACAAATGAACTCTGGGCTTCACAAATGCGGTTCACGCGATAATCAACCCCGTTGCAGAGCGAGATGTGGGAGAACGAGAGTCAAAATCGAACTTTTTGAAAAATAACTCCGCTGTTGGAATAACCCACGCTCCGAGTCTCGAAGAGAGCAAGTTTGGCGCCTCCGTGGGATTTTGTGAATAGGCCAGCAAGGTTAGCAAGAGTAATTCTCACTTTTGATGGTCTGAATTTTACAAAAGATTAAAACACTGATTAAATTCGCCAATGCGAGATTCGATTTTTGCTATATTATTTATGGTTGTATAATATAGTGAGACATGAAACTGGCAGACGAAGGACAAAAGTAGACTAACGGCGAGAAATTACGCGGTCCCCGAGGCGCTTGTGTGCTAAACCCATGTATGAAAAGAAGGTAAACGTAAGTAATTTATAATGATTTAGAAACGTGGAGCTTATGGAAGGAGAGTGTTAAGCCTCCACATTCAGAATAATTAGGTACATATTACAAATTTCCATTGAAAACTTGAAGTTTTTTTGACATACATTTTCGAAGATAATCTTTATTAAAAAATAATTATACGAAATTCCCTTGATAGAACAAATCGCAAAGTATGCTCCGAAAAACATAAATAACACGTGCAGTTCTGTTATTTAACAGGTTGCAGGTAAGAAAAACACTGACAGCGTTTCTTTAAATGCTACTGAAGTCAGTAGTCTTGATTTTTGCTCTATTGAAAATATATCTTGTTTTATTAAATATTTTTAAACGATCGCCTACCCTATTTATATTAGCGCGCTCCCTGTCTCTTCCGTATTAACATATCTCATATTCAAACAATGTTCAGTTTTCGCTGGGAGGATATTGCTGGGTGTTAAGGTGATCCACTTCCTAAAATTTTAACGATATCACGCACTCCTTATGCAGGTGGCGAATAGGTTGAAATTCCCGCTTAACACCGACCGCATGTTTCGATATACGCAAAAAACATTACCAAAACGCGTGTTTTATTTAATTTTGTAAAGCTCAGGCATAAGACGAGTGTATTCTAAAAAAACTTAATTTGTCACAGTGAGCAATACGACAATATCATAAAAAGGGTTTGCAACTAGAAGATTTTGCACATACAACATTTTTTTTGGGTCTGATACTTTATTTTTTTCTAGGCATATAAAAAGACAAAAAAATGCCGAGTTAAACGAAAGGCCGAGGTGTGTTCTATGGTACTTGTAGAATTTAATTAAATCACTTATGATATTTCTAGGTCATCAAATTTTCAAACCAAAAACATATGATTTTGCCTTACTTCCCATTGAATCGCCTTAACAGAATACTCATATGTGACGAGAAGGATGGAAGATACAGTTGCGGAAGCCCCAGGAGGCATGCCCCATGAATAGGTGCTTTTCCACCCTATTTGCCCACCCATGCGGAGGAATGGTGCGATGGTTTGTTACCCAATTCAATAAATACCAACTCTTCTCGTGCCACCAATCTTCTAATAAATGTAACATCAATAGAAAAGGAGCAACAAATAACCATGTAAAACTATCATCTCTATAAATAAATTTTCTAATAAAACTGTGTTCATCTGAAGCGACCTGCCAGGAAAGTATGTTTTTCTGTATCTGTTTGTACATAATTAGTTAAGAAATATTTGTACAGCGCCCTTGAGGTGATTTTTCACAAAAACGGCGCTATACAAATCATCCAATTATTATTATTATTATCACTAATAACTGTACTTGTTTTTTGTGTTGCAATGACCTAGGGCGATGATTGTGCCAGGTAAATGGTGAAGCCAGCGGAGGTTAGGCCATATGGTAATCATTAAATACATACAAGGTATAGAACGGAATAAGGTGTGCAATGAAAAAAGTTAACTAATTTGCAACTCCATATTGAGGCGAATGCTAAACTGACAAAAAAATGTTTCTAAACTTTAAATCTTTAGACAAGCGTTTCCAAATTTATTTAGCTCCCCGCCCTCTTTTCAAATACATTATAAGTTAATAAGGAATATATAAACCGATGTTTTAATTGAAGGTTAAACGAAACGTCATGCGCGCTCAGATGACGCGAATTTAAACATTTTATCAAAAAAGAAAAACACTTTCAGCACCCAAAGCTTTTAAATATTGAGATGAATTGTTTGTTGGCACCATTGTAAGTCGAAAGTTGAAGTCCTTCAATAAACTTATACAATACACAAACTAATACAGTATTTTTCTAATTTTCTTGCTAAAAAACAATTCATCTCAATATTTAAAAGCATTACGTGCTAAGAGTGTGTTTTTTATATTTAAATTAGCGCCATCTGTGACCGCGTACCACGTTTCGTTCACCCTTAACGGAAAACAATTGTCAAGTGGCGCTGAGGGATTTTGGAAAATATGACGTCACATCGTTGTCGATCTCGTCCGCGGCAGCGTCCTGCACGGTTACCTATGACGTCAGAGCGGAGGGAAGCGTTTAGATTAACGCTTTTTCAAAATTATTATAACGACACAGAGCAAATAATAGAGAAACCAAAATAAGGAGGGCAAGGGATATACTAGGCGTGCCGCTAATTTAAGTAAAACGGCAAATAATTAAAAAGGTTCCGACTTGTTTACAAAAACCGAAAATTTTGTTTGACTCTTTTATAATAATAATAACAATAAATTGATTATTTATATAGCGTCATTTTAGTGAGAAAATCACCTCAAGGGCGCTTTACAACATAATTTATCTAACCTTTACCGTATCGTTCTCACTTAGAATTATATGTAATAATTTACATATTAGATTTATTACTAATGTTATATAATTGCTAACCGCAGTCAAAAGCACGCGAAACAAACGTGGACGGCAGTGAACTAGGCTGGTGCCAAAATGAATGTCACGTGATCTTTGCCTCCAGCCGTCGAAATTGTACTTACGGGAAGTCTGTGAATTCTGACGTCATTGTTAGAACGAATAAACGATCGAATAACCACATACAATAAAATCTAGCAGGCTGATGCTGATGCTAGAAGGATCTATATCTATTTTTTGTGAATTGTTTAAGAAAGGCGATTGATCTGTGGATAGTGCTGACATAATTTTTATTTTATTTTTATGTGATACCACACAAGAGACCCTACTGTTCCCAACAGTCCGGAGCCAGTGAAACTATGGCAACCCCAATTGGGATGCGTTATAAGGCTGAAGGTATTAAAGAGGGGGATGAAGGTGGGGAAATACCTGGCTAATTAGATCTGGTCACCAAACACGGCTAAAGCCATTTCAAGCAACTTTTCGTGCAGTACTTTTATGAGAAAATTGAAAGCTGTTTTCATATAAAAAATATTAATCAAACAAACTTCAACGAACAGTGTTTACACATTGTGTACTTTTTAATTATTGCTTTGAATAACACTATTTTTAATTTATTCATTATTTTCCCCTTCACATTCTTGTAAATATTATTTACCTTCTGTTACTTTATTTAGACATTGTGCACTTTCTTAAATTCTTTCCGTGTGACACAACTAAACATAATGAAAATAAAACAATAACTTTGTTTATAACCACGGGAATTTTATTTAATTTTATTACGACCGACCGGTTTCGCTGATGATGATGAAAAATTAAACAGTTTAATTTTTGTACCCTGAAGATGCTTATGTTAAGCGAAACCGGTCGGTCGTAATAAAATTAAATAAAATTCTCGTGGTTATAAACAAAGTTATTGTTTTATTTTCATTAAATATGTCTAACCACAAAGTGGCTGCTCTCTATCAAAATACAACTAAACTTGTCTAAATATTAATTTTAAGTTTTACTTATCTGTAACATATTAATCAGTGAGAAATAGGTAGGGGGCAGGCGAGTTCTCCTGATATTGTATATTGTTTTGATATTACTCTATGTATCTGTATTTTCTCCTTGAATAAATAAGAAAATAAAGAACTTTTCGATTGATTTTTACGGGCTACAATTTGAATAATCCCGAGCCGATATCGCCCGCTTTGGAAATCACTGTTCTAGACGTCGGAACACGTGATGCATACAGTTTTGGACATGTGGAACAACGCATGGATGCAAAGAGAACGGCTCTGAAGATAAAATATAAAATAATAGTTGAGGCAGAATAAATCACGTGGAATTATGAACGGCATCAGACGCGAAGGCGAGAAGAGACGGGGAGAAGAACAAGCGAGGAATATAAAGCTAGGTAAACCGGATATCCTACTAGAACGTGATGGGAATACAAGATCGGGGAGTGTTACCAACAAGATGGATTTATGTGGAACATAACCTACATACAAGACATGTTGGGAATTGGAAAAAAAACTTTTATTTATTTATGTCCGGAAATAGATTAGTTACTCTCAAAGTCGACTAAATGCTGCAGAAATGACATCTCTTAGACGAATGTGTGGTAAAACCACGTATGACAGTGTGAAAAATATTGAGATTCGTAAAGAATGCAAGGCTGATATGTAAGCGTAATGAGCAAGATTATGAGAGGGACGCTTAGATAGTTTGGGAAAGTAGAGATAATGAATGAAGAATATCTATTTCTATTTACGTTATCTTAATTTTTAGTAATAGTCGTCACAAGGCATTACTTTCGCTGACAAATCAATTATGGCACCCAAACGACAAGCAAGAATTCACACCTACATAACTTTATTCCACGAGTAAGGCCGGGTACACATCAGCTAGTATCTTATAAATGTAGAATGGAAACTTAAACATGGTTAGCACAACACTTACCCATCGTAACATAAAAAAGATATGCGGTTGGTAACATTTACACATTTATGGGCAGCATTTTTTTTTTTCTAGTCGGAACGAAGAAATTGTATAGAAACGTATCACAAATTGTATCACATTTCGTGTATTTTTCGATATTACTGACTCTGTGGACGCCACTCACTTTCAGCAGTCTCCGTGTATCGTGCGTCGCGTCAAGGTATACGTAGAAGTGGGCGACCTGGACATGGCCATAATTGCATTCAAATTCTGCCGTATTGGAGCAAAACGAGAGCTCTAGAGATGTGGAACCGACGGCAGGCGAAAATGGCTAACAAGATTCCCAAATCCGACTAACTAAACTCAAGCAACAGATTCTTCTTCCTTTGTATGGTGGTCAAAGTGGGATGCTGAAGTATCCAGTTAGTCGATGGGATAGAAAATTTGGGGATTGTGTGTCGACGGTCTTTGTGAGGAGAGGAAGGTCTTGAAGAGACCCATGTTGTATGAGGGAGGAAAAACAAAGGACCCAGAAATACGTTCCACAGACGGGCTGGCTGGCTGAATAACTGGTCGTTAAATGTCAACCGTGTACAAATGTTAGGCGCGCGTTTGGCGCGCTTTCCGACTATACACCGGTGCCGCAGGGATCGATGAATCTAGTTCATCAGAGCATCTTCCATTGAAATACCAATAGAACAAGGCAGCATTCCCACATGACACACATGCTTCAACGATTGTAATCCGTTTGTCAAGATAGGGGATCTACCAAACGGACCGCCCGTTTCTGCGCAGATTCGAATGTTTTTTTCAGGTATTTTGGGGCTTCCGACCAGAGGTGGCTACCAAATTCTACAGTGGGGTGCACTTCTGAGTTGTACAGGGTGAGCAGTTGTGTAATATTAAAGTATCTACGGGCCCTGTACATACATTGAGCAAAATAAAATCCCCAATACATAAGATTAAAAATTAGATCATTCTCCAAAGTGGAGAAGCTGATATTGGGTGTCCTACGACTCCGTGCAGGACTAGCTAAACTACCCTACGATCAGCGATAATTTCAAAAATTGGTGATTTGATTTAAAGATATTTTAGCGACACCTCAACAGAATTATCGGTAGATTAAATCAATTAAATTTACCGAACTACTCCATGCTTCAAAACGAAGCTAGAAAAGCAAATTTTATCGTGGAAAATTTGAATACAACATTTTACATATGGAAAGGCCTTTTCTTCACCATCGAGGAAATGTTGCAGATCAATGCTGACTGTCTGAATGTAAATCAATTATGAAATCCAAGAGCAAGCACGTTACCTCACCGGTGGGTGGTGGGTGGAATATTGTCAATGGCTCTTTGTCCCTCACAACCAACCAACCAGCCAACCAGCCAAGCAAGTCCAACCAAGTTCCTGATACATGTATGTATAGAAAATCTGTTCGTATGGGTGACCGAATCAATCAACACACGTATGAATCGGCACGCTATTAAGTGATATAAAGCCATTGAAAGAACGAAAAAAAATACCCCTAAAACTCTATCTAAGTCGCAATTGTCAATCGCTTCAATGGCCTCTGTAAACAATCAATTAGCAATTGTCGATTGCATCATTGTTAATTGATATTATTGATCGTCCTCGGGGCGCATTATATTTGTAATCGTCATTACATCGGCCCCTTGGAATAACAAGGTTCCATCTGAATGTTTATTACTGGTAAAACCGATTTACTTTGAAAATAATTGTGATAATTAAAAATCATCTATTCTGTGAGGTACTTACGGTTGAGTGCTGTTTAAAAATGATTTTTTTTATTAAAAAAAGCCGTTTTCTTAATTGTATTATAATGACATGAATGCTATTTAATACAATAAATTTAATGTGTTTGGTAAATCTCTGAATTATTTTAAGGAATTATATTGTTTAGGTTTCGCGAATAATAATTTTCCTTACTTTATTAATTAACGTTATACTAGGACAATTCGTTCGGTTATTAATTTCTAATTGTTCGGGTAAATTTAATCTAAGGCCATTTCTTTCTATATATAAAGGTTTAGGCTCGTTAAAACTCTGCCCAAACAAGTTTTGGGCTACAATGAGAATAAAAATAAAAGTGATTCGACCAGTTTGGGCCGAATCCGGGGTGATCTCCAGTGGAAAGCGCGGGTCGGGAGACACCGAATTAATTAATCAACGCAATTAGTGAAGTGATGTCGGTAATCTGGCCTTTAGTGAGCGCTCATTTCGGCCCCTATTAGGTACATAATATATTATAATATGTCGTAATGCCAGTTGGTTGCGCGCCCACCTGAGATGTGTGGTGCTGCTCGCGTTGGTCATCTGATGACTCGATCATTTCAGAATTTAAAAAACGTGTTTCATATTTTGACTATTACCTCGAGATGAGATTTCCGGGCCGAATTTTGGTCTCCGGTGACTGGTTAGAATTTTAAGTCCCACTAAACGGCCGCCCCCCGCACCATCCATTACTGTCCGATGCTGCGGGAAAGGGACCATGCGTACGTTACCCACGTGATACATGTGAAAGTGAAAGTTTTTTTTATTGTAAAAAAATGACATCTGGGGCTTGATTCCGGTTCTTTTTAAAGGATAAAGCATATTGTCCTTACCCTTAGGTTTAAAGACATTTTACTTAACTGCAATTCCGATAATACATTTTTAAAGAACTTTGAGGTTTAGTTACCACAGTATCATTAAAAAATATAGGTGCATCACACATACTTAGCACGTGTAGTTTATTATAATTATTAGAATTTAAATAATTTTTTTCTGATATTTCTGATTTGGGACAGGTACTTTACAAACATAGCAATTTCGTTAATTCGGTTAATTTAAGTTAAGTTATTACGCGACTCGAAAATAATGTTTAAAGTCAATACTTGCGATAATAGTAAGTTTTTCTTTTGTTGAAACTACACAAAATTCGATATTTTTCAAGAATGTCATTCGCTGAATGACAGCCGTCATCCGAGAGAACCGGAACCGCAGTTAAGCAAAAAGTCTTTATGCCAATGTTGATAAGGACAATATCATATCCTTAAAAAGAGACGGAATCGTGCCGCAGAGACCAAAATGACATCTACATTTTTTTACTACAAATAAGCTCCAGAATCGCTGGCTAAAGTCAGCCGGGTACGTCCTGTTACACCCTTCCGGCATATGAAGCAAGGAGTATGTAACACGACAGATGTGTGGCGTTCAGTACTCTCTAGCTAGTTAGCTCATCTTCAATGTTTATAGGTTACATCAATAGATGGCTACACATATTGAAAAAAGTCAACGAAAATCGAGTCATTAGTGGAACGAAGCGTGGGCGTGCAAAATATATTTAGGACCAAGCGTTTGTAGAGAAATTTTCTGATAGTTACAAAATTCAACTGTTTATATTACTTTTTCATAACAGTTTTGCTGCGTTGGCTCTTTGAACAAACTTCTCTATCCAAACAGAACGACTCATTATATGAACATCTATTTATTCATAATATGAACGAGGGGGACTCAAAGTAACCAAAATTTTCTCCTGGAGGGCGGGCCCTTTCTAGTACAAACTTAACCCCATAGGTGAATGTTCTACGAACCGGTGTTGTCATCCTGACAGATTTCCCATCATTTCTAGCGGACTGGAGTGCCTCCGAAACGGGAGAATTTGTGTCTAACGGGATTTACGGGATAACGAATTTTCTGGCGGAACCTAATAACATTATTAACAAGGCAATGGGAAGCCTTTGTCTTTACAGGCACTACTATATTAATTTTTATACTATTTAGCTGTTTATTTTATATTAGTTAAACATGTATCGTATTTTCTGTTTCTTTGCTATTATTGTATTTACATTTTCCTTACCTTTATGTTAAAGGCACACGTTGTGCCGTATACAGAAATAAATAAATTAATTAAATTATAAGACCTAAATTTTTCAATTATTGTTCAATAAGAAAAGGGGGCATTGAAAAAGACTATTAAAACTCGGGCGAAAAGACGGTAATAAAAAAAATAAATTAAACCAGTACTATAAAAACGATTTATAATATAATTACAGAGGACGACATAACCTCACAAATATTTTAGAAATTCGCATTATTTATTTTATTCACAACTTTTGCCTTTGCCCAGTGACGTGACGCGGCAAACCGGATTACTGAAAAGGATTCTGAGAAGTGACTAAAAAAAGCTAAGCAAAATATATATTATGTAAGTATTTACCAGGGAATTTAGCTGTATGCAATTTAGCAGTCGAAGCACGTGCCGTTCGTTGTATTCTATTCGTAGGTGGACTTGGGAGAAAGATCTTTTTACTAATGGATTGAAATGCTGTTTTTTGGGAGAGCACCTTAATTAGGAACCCGCAAATCAAAATGTCGAATCTAGGACTTATTTGATAGACTTAGCGGATCTATTACAATCTTCAGAACATAGACGTGAAGTGGAAATGCTGTCTGTTCTGCTTGCATTTCAATGGAAGATACTCAGTAAAACTACAGTCGTTGAGCTCGTTCCATGCATAGCTAGCTACGCGGTTCGTATCAAACGAAAACGGGTTGATTTAAACCTCCGCATTTAGAATTTCGATGTACAGATTTGAAACTTGAAGTTTTAATGTACTTAAAAAAATATATTTTTGAAGATAATCCCTATTTACATATCTAGTAACAAAAACAATCATTTGAAATTGTCTCGATAGAAAAAAAAACTAAGTGTGATCCGAAAAACACGTGTGGTTCTGTTATTTAACGTGTTATAGGTTTCACAGCGTTCCTTTAAATGCTACCCGGTTAGTGCTTACCTAAAGTCACTTATAGAAGGAGTAAAATAATTGACGCATCGGTGCGCAAATGCGTCCACATCCCGCAACAACACTGTAAATAAAGTAAATGAATAAACAAATATTCTTCTAACGCCTTTGAAAGTTTTTTTATAAATATTCTTCCAGTCCAGTGTATTTGGGAAGTATTTTTACGAGAGATGGAAAGACTGATAGGGATATTGAAAGAAGGGTGAATGCAGGAAACTCCATTAACGGAGGACTGAACGCGGTTGGCGCAAACAAAAAGTTGTCCAAGGAAGCGAAGTTAGCAGTCCACAATGGAGTGCTGATACCAACCTTGATGTATGGCAGTGAGGCATGGAACTGGCAGAGGAAGGATGAAAGTAGACTGAATGCTGTAGAAATGAGATCTCTGAGACGAATGTGTTGTAAAACCATGTATGATCGAGTGAAAATGTTGAGATTCGTAAAGAATGCAAGGCTGATGTAAGCGTAGTGAGCAAGATTAAGAAAGGGACGCTTAGATGGTTTGGGCATGTAGAGCGAATGAATGAAGAAAGGAGTGTAAAGAGAATATATGACGCGAATGAATGTGAATGGAAGAAGAAGCCGGGGACGTCCAAGGAAGACGTGGCACGATCAAGTGAATCAAATACTTGAGTCGGGCCATGTCAGAAGTCGGAATAACAGAAGAGAATGTATGAGACGTTGTATGAAAGTGAATGAAGCAAGAAGTGTATGCCAAGATCGAGTTGCTTGGCGGTCCGTCCTCTCTGCCTACCCCTGCGGGGAAACGGCGTGATGGTTAGTTAGTTAGTTAGTTAGTTTCTCCAGTCTTAAAAACTATAAATATTTCAAACAAATACTAACTCCTCTTGTGCCACCAATCAAAAGAAAAGGAGGATAAAATAGCAACTGTAAAAATCATATCACCTCTAAGCTCACATTTTCTAATAAAACTGTGTTGATCGGAAGCGACCTGCCAGCTGTAGGTAAGTATGTTTTTTCTGTATCTTTTTGTACATAATTAGATATAGAATAGGAAGTAATATTTGTACAGGGCCCTTAATAATAATAATAATAATTGGATGATTTGTATAGCGCCATTTTGGTGAAAAATTATCTGGAACAAGCGGAGTTGGTATTGATTGAAATATTCATAATTTTAGGACTGGAAAATATTAATCAAATGACCTTAAAACGCGTGAGAAGCTTTTAATAGATATTAACATTTTTTTTATTTATTTTGTTTTTACACTTTTAGTTAATTACGGTGTCGCGGGCTGTGGACGCATTTGAGCACCGATGCGTGAATTTTTAAAGTATTTCTATTTAATGACTTTAGGTAAGCACTAACCGGCTAGTCTAGCTAAGCAATTTACGGGTGGATTTCTTCAATTTATGGATACGATTTTCTGAAAAGATGAGTTTTAAGTTTAGTTCTGAATTCTGTCGAGTCTTTGATAATTCTTAAGTCGTGCGGCAGTTCATTCCAGGCTTTAGGTCCTGAAACTCCTGCGGCACGATCATCGAACTTAGTATTGGGTGTGCGCTTTGGTTCCTTCAACCTCCCGACAGCTGATGACGCTGCTGGACTGCCGTGAATTGGTATTTTCAGGTATACACAGCCCTTGAGGTGATTTGTCACAAAAATGGCTCTATACAAATCATCCAAATATTATTATTATTCAAGTACATTGAATAATGAGTGATGCGTTAAATACTAGTCGCTAACGGTCAGAGTTTGGAGTCAAGCGTTCGATAACCCTGTCGATTTATCTATTAGTTTACCAACAACTCGCAGTCTGTCTGTTCTTTATTATTTACGATACCAGATGAGGCCGAGTCGGTCATTGTTGTGGGAAACATTAAACAAACAAACAATTTGCAATAATGGCAGACAGTGGACGGGGAAACAATGGCTTTGCTGAACCAAACTGCAGATTACAGAATGATGCTATCAGCAATTGAACGAGCTGGTTAAAAGAAAGCAGCAATCACAGCGTTTAAACAAAAACCCGATGTATCGCGGCTTGCTTGAAAAGTATTGCTACCAAACCAAATTCTAACGGGAGAATTAATAACAAAATACATATTTTAGAAGACAATTAAAAGTCACCTCTTCAGAAAATCAAATTTGTAAATGAGTATTAACGGGCGGACGATTTTTTTTGTACACAAATCTATTTTTATTCCGAGCTTGATGAAATTTTGCATACTTGACTTTAGAAACAAGAGGAAGATAACTGTCTACTTGACATGTCCAAAAACCGCCCATTTCCCACCTCTTAAAGCAGAATTTTGATTCAGCCCTAAGAGGATTAACGCGCGCAACGCGGTATCACTTCTATATACATAAATAAATACTTCACCATAATCTACGCATCTGTCCTGACGATGTACGCTGTAACGATGTCCGAAAAGTCGGCTAAAGGAGAAGGAAGCGCAACACGGCATATAATATGTCATGAGATCAATTTCTCAGCTGGCAAAGTCCTCCATCACGACACAAGCAACATCTTCAACAACTGTGATGGTAGTAGGAGATTTTCAAATAGTATCAGGTTATTCGTAACCAGGTAATATTAGTATTTCTATGAAATTATTTTGTTTATATATAACCAAAAAAGTATACAATAAAAAAAATCTAAATATTTATCTATTTCAGCCGGTTAAATATTTATCTATTTCAGTCGGTTAAATATTTATCTATTTCAGTCGGTTAAATATTTATCTATTTCAGTCGGTTAAATATTTATCTATTTTAGTCGGTTAAATATTTATCTATTTCAGTCGGTTAAATATTTATCTATTTCAGTCGGTTAAATATTTATCTCTAATTTCTTCAAATGCTTGATAACTTTGTGGCATCATTATTAATGATATAATTGAAAATACACTTTGTATATACTACTTTACTTAAAATATATAAATATTTCTACATGTTTCGATAGCAATGCTATCATCTTCAGGATTATTATTAATTTTTAAGTAAAGTAGTATATACAAAGTGTATTTTCAATTACACAATAAATATTTATCTATTTCAGTCGGTTAAATATTTATCTATTTCAGTCGGTTAAATATTTATCTATTTCGGTCGGTTAAATATTTATCTATTTCAGTCGGTTAAACATTTATCTATTTCAGTCGGTTAAATATTTATCTATTTTAGTCGGTTAAATATTTATCTATTTCAGGGATAGGAAAAATATTTATCTATTTCAGTCGGTTAAATATTTATCTATTTCAGTCGGTTAAATATTTATCTATTTCAGTCGGTTAAATATTTATCTATTTCAGTCGGTTATATATTTATCTATTTCAGGGATAGGAAAAATGCATAGAGTAAAACGTATTTGCCCAATAGGGGAACTCCAGTGAAAAATATAATGGCTTAAAAATATGTATTCATTAAGATCAACAAACGGCAATTCTGAATATATCACTTTTATTATATTACGTAGAATTCGGGATTTAAAAGTCAATAAAAGATCATCTCATCAAAAGGCCTTGTTATGTTGGTACCATTGCATTTCAAACATCTGCAAATTCTGTTTTTGGATTAGTATGGAGATTTTTATTTTTCACTTTTGTTTTGTATTTTAAATATGTATTTTTTTTTAGTTTTGGCGAAATTTAATCTTAATTTGGGTGACTTTAGATCTATAATTGTTGTTCAATATAAAAAAACTATTATTAGTGAAATAATTTAGAGTATTCACGAGCAAACCAATTATCAATATGAATGTTATGATAATATTAATGCTCAATACTATTATTATTCTTCGAGTTAAAGATTCTAAAAAGGTACAAAATTTTATTACTTATGTTTAGTTATGGTTTACTATGAATATGATATAAAAGAATGTACGATAAAGCTTATCCTTGTTTTGATATTTGACATTCTAACCTCAAAACTGATCGAAACCGACCGGCCATAGATTTGGAGCGTTATGGCGGGCTTTAAAAAATTGAAACCATGAAAACTTGAAAAAAAAAACGACAATAATGATAGTATTAAAGGATGAATGTCATTATTGATAAAAAAATAAATAAAAAAAGCCTGTCCTGAAACATGAAAAATCTCAAAACTTTCTTTATTCTATACAAAGAAAAAAAAATGGACCGGCCATTGGAATGCGATCGATTGTGAGAAATTGAAATATTAAAATCAAATTATCATTGGTTCGTCGAACGCTTTAGAGCAGTTTAAATTTTAAATGAAATGTTCGGCCGGCTGTTAACTGCCCGCGTTCGAGTGTGAATCGATTAAATTATTTATCGATGTTGACTAAACCTTGATCGGAATCGTTTGATAAAGTGCCTATTTCGATACGTCAACGCTCCGAAGTATTCAATATTATTTGATACGATAATATTTTCATTGGTTGTTCATTGGATTGGCGTAGGTTTAATTTGAAATGTTTATCAATATTGTTAGTCAATAATCAAACCTGATTGGGTAAATAACTTGACATTTAATGAAGTTCAGATTTATGTGCGAATGTGACGACATCACGTCATTGACCTCCGACACCCACACTCCGCTGTGAAATGATTGACCTGGGTCTCTTCACATAACGTCCAATTTCAATGGAGCCTGCTCGAAGGAGCTAGCAGCGTTGATCCCCTCCGCGCCGGTGCACGTGCGTGAAACTCGACGGACACGAGCGGAACATCCGTTCACGATTGATATCGGCTTCATGAGAACGGGTCGTTTCGCCGACTCGTTTTTGTGTAAAACGGCTCGTATGTGGAAAGAGCTACCGGCATCTGTCTTTCCTTCAACATTTAATCAGGGCCTCTTCAAAGCCCGCATTAACAAATCCCTTCCTACAGCCCCCTTTTTAACTCGCGTCACAACGTTGCCCAACCAGGTAGCGATGTAGTTACCCTGTATGTGTTCTGTACATACAGGGGCTTGTAAGGTGTCACATAAAAAAAATTCCCACGATACAGGGATAAGGGACGTTATTTCCAAAGGGCCTACAAGTGCAAGTTGGTTTAAAAAAATATGTAAAAACACCAAGACAAAACAGAAATAATCATACAAGAAAATTAACCGACTCTCCACAGGGTGTTGACACCTGATCGCCCCGCTTTATCCAAATTCGAACACCGTCCAATTCGTGCTCTCCTGTTATTTCAACTATAGATACACTTGTTCGTACTATGTCTTCATGGAGTTCCCTGACTTTTCTTTCCATTCACATACGCATCATACATACTCTTGACGCGTCCAAACCCGAAGGTCTCCGTCCTTATTAATTAATTTTTCTCCTTGATTATCTACTTCAATGCTATTTTAATATTCTTACAATAAATCAACTTTTTTTTACACTTAACCGCTGACAGCACGGGCAATTAATAATCATAGCATGTATCTGTCAATGTAAATATGTATTTTAGTTATAGGTCTCTAGTTTTAATGACTAAGATACACATGTGCTATAGATTGATAAAAAACAGGCGAGTGGAGGGCCAAGGGTGGGAGATCAGCAGGTACCTGGCTGGGAAGGATGTGTACTTTGTTTATTGGGAATAATTTAAGAATTGGACTTTTATTTAAATTTATTTGATTATTTATGAGTCTACTATTAGTGTTTTTGGCTTTCCTTATTTCTAACGCTTCTAAGTTATCTAGTCGAATGTCTGTTCCATTTTTATGCAGTCAACTAGTGCCTGTATTTTTATTCAATGTGTGGTCTGTTTCTAAGAGATTGTTGTTATTTAGACATCTTAAGTATTATTTTACCCGGATATTAACATTACGCGACGTTTTGCCTACATAGAACGCCGGGCAATCATTGTATTGAAGCGAATAAATGTCTTCTTTATTTTTGCCATTAATTAAAAATTTACCTATACTATTGTATATGTAAAATGCTGGTTTAATATCTGACGGAAGGTTTTTAGTGCTTTGTTGAGAAAAGTTATTGATATATAAGCCTCAGTAGTTAGTCGCTAGCTATAAGTCTTAGTTGTATAAAGCTAGTTATAAGCCTCAGTAGTTAGTTACTAGTTATAAGTCTTAGTTGTATATAGCTAGTTATAGGCATCAGTAGTTAGTTACTAGCTATAAGTCTTAGTTGTAAGTCATTTAATATAAATCTCAATTATAGGCCACTAGTAATAAATCCTAGCTGTAAATAATTAG